>ONZP01000229.1:0-91627 GCA_900312805.1 Fusarium torulosum
GGCTCTAGGCCTATCATCCACTGAAGCGTCACTGTTCCCCATCGTCGGCCCGGGGGGGATTGAGTTGGAGCTGTAGTGGAGAAAAGAATGAATGTTGGCGACGCTATCACGAGATTCATACGACGTTGGAGTATTTAAGTTTGCAAGGGATGCCTATGGCAGCGAGTCTTGACTATGTTGGGGTTGACAGGCCATGCAAGACAAGTTATTGTTGCCGATGTTACCTGGTTTCTCTCAAGAAATAGGAAATTGATCAGATATACACTTCTGTCTGCCTTGGTTTGAAGACACAAAATGCTGATCAGAATTTGACGCGAGGCTGTGAATTATGCGCGCATGGTAGGTAGCCAAGGCGCAGAAGACAAGACGTTTCAGAGATATAAACAAGTCCTAGTTTGTTTCGTGGAATTAAAGAGATATAGCCAAGGGTCTTACTCTTAGCATTGTGTCCTGATGGTGTTATTCCTTGCTAAGTCAGCCATCGCATTCAGATAGGAGCATCACAACTCCGAGACAACAGACCAGGCCGTGAGAATAAATAAATATCTCATAAATATATTCAAATCTTCCGCTCATTTTACTGCAATAGTTTAATACACCGTTTTCGATCTATCGTGTCTCGGCATAAATATGCACTATGTACGAAACAACCAGCCCCATCGAAACACAAACACCAAACCCTCCGGTGCGATCATCACAATTAAACACCAACACTCCCGCGCCTGTCAACAGCCGTCACCACTGCAATACTGCACTGACAGCCAATTAATAGCCATATAATATCTAAAACAGCTCTATCTTTTTTCCCCCTCCGGTGATGTTAAAAATATAATCTCAAGACGCTCTGGTAATAAGACGTCACATCTCCGCTCGTCCATCAACTTGAAACACCACAGTTACGGTCCAAACACACCACTTTTCCATCCCAAATACTAATTGCTGTTCCCTTCCTCTGCTGTTCAGCACGCGAGCGTCCTTTTGTTCTTTGCTCCCCCAACCTCCTCGCCGCAGCGCAGCGCAGCGTTTCCGTTCTTTTTCTCTTCTCAGTCACTCGTTTAACAAATAAGGTGTTGATCACCTGCTGGTCTGTTACACTCTTTGAATCACAATCGTCCTTTTTTCTTTCTTGTCCCCAGCAAAATCTCCGGTTTTATTACAAATCTCAAACACGTCCGTCGAATATTCACACCACCAAGAAATAAAGCCACCATCAAGATGCGTTTCGTCAGCCTTGTCGCTGTCTTTATCGGCCTCGCAGCCGCTGCGCCTGCGCCTGTACCTGCGGCCACCCCTACAAAGGACAACATGATAGTCGTCTCAACCGCAGCTCCCTGCGCCGAAGAGAAGAATTCCTCCACTTACTGGTCTGCCGGAAGCCATTCATTCAGCGTCTGCGACAAATCCTCATACGTCGCCCGCAAGCCCGCCAAGACCACCAAGCCCGCCGACTTCAACGACTGTGCAGCTCTACTCTCTACCTTTGGATCCCGCAACGGCACATTCAGCATCCCCCGCGCCGACGACGGCGAGCGCGAGTACGCCCTGGGAGATGGATACGTCGACATCGTCAAGTCTGGCTCATGCGCCTTCTCCGTGCGCGCCGACAAGGGAGTCAAGGTCGGCGACGACGACGTGGTTTGGATTGTTCAGAAGGCTGTTCTTGAGAACTCTGCTGGGACGGACATGGTAGCTCGTGGGTCTGTCAAATGTGCTACTACTGAGGATGGTGGTGGGGAGAAGGGAGGTCTTTACTGGCAGGTCCACGGTATTGGTTCGACGGGTGACTATTAGGTGGATTTTGGTGGACGGTCTTGATGATCGTCTGTTCACTTATGGACTGCTGTAGAACAAATCTTGATGATTGAAGGTTCTATCGGAGGATCTGTTCTGGAACGGTCTTGATGACTACATGCGTTGTTTATGTGTGCGATACCCAGTTATACACAAAAGTTAGACAGTCAAAGATATTGTCACTATTGCGTACATGGTTCCTTTCCTACTATCTCATGTATGAGATTGACACATCACAAGATACCTATAAAGTGAAATTGTCAAGAGAGTGCTTTAAGAGTTCGAAAAGTGTCAGTGACCATGGCCAAGTCAAAGTTATCAGCTATCACATCTCGTACGGCTCACAACATTGACAAGTATATTCACTGGTAGATGAGTCATAGTTTAGCAGGCGCTTTCATGTCTAGTACTGTCAAATTAATATCTAAGCATCTTGATTCAGGTCTAATTACATAAAGTCAGCGCTGGGCTATCTCCTCAACTCCTTTATTGGTTAAGCCATGCATGTTTTCTTCGCGTCAAATAAACAAAGCTATTCATCGATATTCCCGACTCCAAACCCTTAATCTTGCAAATGTAGTTATCCATGCGAGTATCCATCTCTACACATGGGTCAATGGTGTGCATCACCATTCTGCAGTTATTCGTTTATCGTCAAATCGTAATCACACGCAGATCTCATCTGCAAAACTGACTCGAATCCCCTTGATATGAGTTCGGTCCATACGGCGCAACTTGGCCGCTTCAGCCTCCAGCTTCTCTATGCGATCTTCGCATAGTTCCTCAATGTTTCTGGAACTGATCTGCGCCTGTCTAGCACCCTTGAACATGACTTCAAGTCGTTCTTTGCAGTCTTGTACTTCTGTACGCATTGCGCGCGTGACACAGTCCCCCGCACATTCAAGCAGGCGGTCGACACGAACCAGTCTCTCTTGGATGCCTGGTTGCTGTTGAAGAACATTGGTTGCGGTGTTCTCGATGTTGGGGGAGTATTCCTTTATGGCGGCCTTGATGCGGACTTTCTCGGCGAGAGTAGCGACGCGCTTTTGGCCTCGGGGTGAGCCTGGCAGAGACGATGAGTGAGGGGGTATGGGGAGAACGTGGCTGGCTTTTCTGAAAGAGTTGACCTGCACGTTGAGGTTTGCGACATCTTGAGTGATGAATCGGAGCTGTCGCTCAATAGAGTCGAGGGAAGAGTAAATCCACTGGGTCTTAGTGGGTACGGTAGAGGGGGTAGTATCTTCCTGCTCAATCTCAGGGTTCTGGGACAGGTATTTCTCTTTTTCCTCGGCATCCTTGATTCTTTGGGAGCGGATCCTGATGTCGATGCGATGAAAGTTGGTGAGGCGCTTAGGGTCGATGGGTTTCAGGTACGAGTAGTCCGCAACTCTAGTGGGTTCCGGAACGAAAATGCCTTCTGCGTGCAGCTTCGCGATGGCTTTGGGAGATACTTTGACGTATGAGGCGCCTGGGGGTTTGTTGGACTTGGGTGAAGGTCGGCGTTGAGAACGAGATGTTTCAGGGGAAGAGCCTGAAGACGAGGTAGAAGATACAGTTGATGGTGTAGGTACCTTCAAGGTGCGTCCTGGTCTGTCTGGTGTGCCGCGAGAGGATGAGTTCGAAGACCCGGTAGATGGTGTAGAAACGTGAGAGTTACGACTAGGTTTGTCAGGTGTGAGATGGGCCTCCTCTCCGGGAGATCCAGCAAGGGCCCCTTCCGGGGTATACTCGAAAATGTAGTAGTGCAGTTGGTAGAGGGCGACCGCAACAAGTAAGACGATGACAGCGCTGAGGGAGTGTGTCGACAGATTCAAGAGGAAGACGACAGCGAAGCAGAACAGATTGAAGATAGCTGCCAGGATGAAAAAGACAGTTCGGATGACAAGAGACTGTAAGTATAGCCCCAAATTCCAGGTCTGGTACAGAGTCCACATAGGGTCATCATAGGCATCAAGCACCTGTTTCCAGACCACAAGTCCAATTAGATAGCAAAGGTGGAAGAACCAGACAGTGATGAAAGCACCCCAGGTAATATGCATAACAGTAGGGCTTGTCTGATACTGGCCGACGACCCAGTTGAAAGACTCAGAGTATCCGAGAGGGTTGCGAAGAAGCATGGAGAAGTACTGAAGAAGGATCACGATGATGTTGAACAGGAGATTAGCAGTGTAGACGGCGAAGTCAGGAATGATTGACCACTGCTTTAAGAGGCGCTGGAAGCCGGTTTGCGGTTCAGGGAAGAGGATGTGGTAGTTGGGGAACTCCTTAGGATCGTAGTCGAGTTTCTTGCGCCAGAGCATTTTGGCTGATTTCAGAGAATAGAAGTCGAGATTTGAGTGTGTTCTTGTAAAGAAAAGTGTGATTTGGGTGCAAATCAAGCTGTAGAAAAGGAAGTGTTGTTATGTAGAATGACTGTTGTTCGAGGCGAACGCGCGCTGTGAAGATTAGGATGAGACAACAGAACGGCTGTGATGAAGAGAAGAAAAAAACAGGAGAGTATGCTCGCTGTTGATGATCCATATTCACTCCCCAGCACCGCGGCGCTTGCAGTTCTCCTATGGGTGAAGTGCACTGCCAGTTGCGCAGCAGTGCCAGTCGGGCTGTCACTGGCAATGAATGAGGGTATTCATGGTTGGAGGTGCCAGGCACCGGCAGCCTATCACCCAGTGGTTGGGTGGCTAAAGCAGAAAACCCCAAAAGGCAACATGTTCAAGTGCATATATACCAATTAAACGTAGGTATCCTAACTGATTTATAGCCTCTGCCGATATATCCATGAGTTTCAAGCTGCATCTGTGAACACTGATGCGTCCAGCTATCGAGATCCGGATGTTACTGACAGTAGACACTGCGATAATATGTGTATCCAATACTGCTCAAAGGTCTCTCGTTCTGTGCTAGATAGATTCTTTGACTCAGTATCAAGCAGGCAAGCAGGCGCCTGATTGTTATTGACAAACATTACTACGCGCCAGGCCTACCACGTTGTGATCCCTTACCTAACAAAAGGGAAGCTGATATGAAAAGATATAATGTAACTAATTGCCTAATTAGAGAATTACTGTCAAGTTTATCTCCGTCGCAGTATTCACCTTTCTTATAGTTAGCCAGTAAATAGCACCTCTCTTTTATCTGTATATTACTTTTTGTATTTTCGCGAAGTCAGAAACACTTCAACTCTCGCAAGGTAGTTCGCAATACAATAAAGGACCATCTTAAAACGAAATCTACACTTACCTAAGCTTTGTACGGGCGTCGTCAAGGTAGAACTGGATTTTGTCTTCGTTAATTGAGGGTATTTCATGTTCCAAAGGCCTGATTTCAAGTTGCCATGAAATTCAATGGTAGAGTCTGCACATTGGAGAGTAGATATATTAGGGAACCTCAATAATTTTATTGCCTCGCCTTCTCTATCTTTGAATTGTATCCAAAACTTACAGCTAGCAAATATCATGTTGCGGGCCATCCTCGACAAGTCGTCTCGGCAAGGTCTTTGGACATGCTGTAAAATGAATTAGGAAAACGATTTCCGTTCCCGCCAACATTGTGGCACATTATGCCTTCCTCAAGATCTCGGTACCGATAGCCCGGTTCTCCCATCCGTGAAAACGGAGACGCTGGAGTTTCTTTTGCACTAGCCAGGAGAGTTTACTGGTAGCTACAACATGACATGCGAAGCCGAGAGGGCCGTCGATACTTACACTCCATTTGATTTCTGTGAGTTTAGTCCACATGTGAGTTGTCATACATGGCAAGAGTCACATATGTGCTCAGCCTGCGATGGCATGAGGGGTTGTGAACGAGACGACCTGCTTAGACTCTGCATCTCCGCGAGAATTCCTCCGGCGTTCCAATCAGGTTTCTCTTGGCAGTGGCATTGGTATTTAGAGATGGCACGATCTTGGGCTGTTTATTACCACCATCTTCCTAGAGTCCGAAAAATGTCGCTTCGTGATACCTTCAAGTTGGTCAGAAGCATTTAAGCAACAGTGACGTGCATTAGCCTGCCCCCAAACGTTCCTACCGAAGAGGCTAACAATGTCTTATTCCCATCCCGCTCAGCATAAGGCTGTTAAGGCTTCGACCTTTATTGGTTTCCTGTTTCCTGGTGCATTAGAAGCTTGCCGCCATTGCCACGGCATCCAGATCTGGGTGTCCGGACAGACACAGGATCAGACGGTTCTTGAGGTCAAAAGGATATGGTGCACGCTAATTACTAGATCTTTGGGTCCCACCGTCCCGGATCGCCATGACAGCTCTAGTTCAGGCCTCTTAGTGTAAAGGTTCTTGTCTGTCGGAGTATGATCAAGTTTCCTATGCTGTCGGGACAGATCAGCGGTTGTGCAGAGATGCGTTAGGTCACAGTTGTCGAGATAGTGTCTGCTTTAGGCTTGAATGAAGAGCTTGGACTCCATCTTGGGAGGAAACGTCTTCGCGCCGGTCCACGACTAGTCACGTATTAGCATAAACGGGGATAGGGAACATGCCTGTAAGGCTAGATGAGGTTGATGGACGAGATACAGACAATGTCCGAGCGAAAATTGAGTTCATGATCTTTCTAGCATACGTCAAAGATATGTTGCCTGTTAGTTGCCTGTCAGGCGAAGGGGGGGCTGCAGCTCCTTTATGCTTATCCCAAGCTTGCTTTGTCTTGGTTGTAAGCCCGTTCTTTGGTGAGATGAAAGAAGACCAGTCCAAAAGTAGAGAACAATAGAGCAGATTGTTACACTGTTCTCTATTGTCCTGAGTGCCAAGATAACAGAATAGCTCAAATCATTCCACTCAACGATATTTATCCACTGATTGGTATTCATCTTCTGCGAGAGTTTGTCGAGAATACTAGAGGCTTGAGCCACAATCCTTATCTTTATTGATACGGAAATGGCGGCAATTCTCCGCAACCCCTCCAGATTCTTGTGAATAGACGTCACAAACAAAGTCTATCAGACAAGCCCATAAGCATGGCAGCACCTTGAGGAGTAAATTCCAACATGACAGCCTAGGCGTGGTTCGACTGCTTCTAGAGCTTAGCTAGAAGCTCCAGCTGCCAAATTTACCTCATCTACCCGCTGCCGCAGTTGTTGCACTCGGGTAGGCGGGTTTACAGAGACCCCGAAGAAGCGATCCTTCTTCGGGGAAAGGATTGCGCGGCAGTGATGCTGGTTCGCTGGGTGAGATGTGACAGGAATGTGGCAGTGACTTTTGACTTTGGTAGAAGATGGAGAAGAAACAGCGTCCACTCACGTACACGTACCGTACCTAGACGGGCAGTGGAGGGGCTCTTCCATCGGCGAAATCTTCGTTTTGGACGTTCTGTCGGCGGAACCGCGCCTTAAGGTAGAACCCGACAGGTATGAAAGTATGACTCTGGAAAGACCGAAGCCAGGTAGAAGGTTCTATGGAAGCTCAAGGTTTATCGCGAGTTCCATGTAGTAGCCCTCGGGAGACAAGAAAGCTCCGGAACGGAGGATGGCGCGGGGGCCATGCGGGTTAGAACTCGGGTCTCCATCGCGGACCGATGTGGAGGGTGCAGCTTTCACGACTCGGACTTTGGGGACCTTACTCAGTGTTAGAATACAGTCACCAAAAGGCCATGTTGGGTGATGTCGCTGGTACATATTGACAACCAGTAAAAGTGACAGGACACCAGAAAGCCTCAAATGCGCCGCGAATTAAACAGTTTCATCGGTAGTTGAGTGGGATGATCCATGCAGGAGAGGAGGGCAGAGTCATCAAAGACAGACGCCTCGTGATGCCGACTCTCAACTGTTTTTTGTTGGTGGAGTGTTAGTGGCAGAGCACATTTTAATCTGATATGAGCTCTCCAGGGGGTGCGATTTTAGAGATTCGAATAAAATTCAAGCTAATATTCCTTGTCGGTAAACTACAGTAGGTAACTAGTGTCCGTCATCTCATCTTCACGAACTGTTAAGATTGCATCACAAGAGATCCATGCTTTAGGCAAGTTTACATCCCAACAGCAGTTCTACCGTTGAGAAGAAGAGCGATGTCGCTGCTCTAGTTTTCTCTATCATTGTGAGCTCCTTGTGGATAGCTTCAATATGATCCGCAAGCTACGTGCTAATAATGTCAGATTAGTCTAGAGTCTAGATGCGGCACAAACTGGGGATTGCTGATCGTATTCTAGTTTAAGCAAAGCGGGAGTGCCCAGAAGTGGGTTTGAATACAACATGCTATTAAATTCTAGCCAGAGGAAAGAGGGCAGAGGCTTAACGCGGGTCGACGAGTCAAGTGCCACATCCTCTGGAGGGCATACGGAGCTGTTGATATTCAAAGTTGCGCCGCAATGGCTTTAGCCGCAGCCGCAGTCGTACCTGTAAGCGAAGACGAAGGAGAGTGTTGCGATAATAGGTAGAGCATCTCGCAAAAGGGTCTTAGCATTTATTCGGCGTTTCAATTGCGCGGTTATATTCTACTAAATAGAGCCTAGTTTGCGATGTCGCGGGCCAAGGCAATTGATTGTGTTCTGATTCCGGGTTCCTGGAATACGGGGAATGCTACCTAGGTACCCAGTGGATGGTAGGCTGTGGCCTTTTTTGTACTCTTCTCGTCTTTGTCCTAATCAACCATCTTGTCTTCTGTATTAGTCTCCAGGGCTGTTGTCGCGTCTCTCTCTCACTTGCTTTACGGGGGTCCTCGCCTCGTCTCGTCTCTTTTCTCCCCTAGCCTCGTCCCGATTGTGCCGCCGGAATAGAACCCGACCTATCACGACCGAATCTCAAGGGTCCTACTGCCCCCAACCGTGCGAGATTCGAGATGCTAGGCTAGATGCTAGGGGTGTGCGGTAGTGTTGGCTGGCGTGACCAATAATCCGTGCCCCCTTTGGGGCGGGCCGACAGGTACCTACTATGGTAGTCCAGGGCAAAGTCAGGCCCCAGGGCACATCTCAATCAGTGGATGGCCCTGATGGACCTTCCAGCTGCTGGTCTCTGCTCCTTCGCACGGGCGGGATCGTACAGCAGCGGAGGCCACTAATGACGGGACGGAATCACGGAGCGCTCAATAATGCTGCATGTATGCATCTAGGTGCGTCCTAGTTGCGGATAGCGTGTTATTGTCTCTGGTCTGGTATAACCAATTAGGCACTTGAGACCGTAATGGCTGCAGCAAACGTTTGTTTTGGTTCATAGTTCATACAGTATCGTATTGCAATATCGTATCCCTCGGCGACATGGCTACTCGGCTTCCGCGGACAATAGAAGGAACAGCAACAGCAACAGCAACAGCCTCGCGTCTACAATGGAAAGTTTCGCAATAGAAAAGGTATTCGAACGAGTACCACATTCCAGTTGAAAAGACAAGTACTCCGTAGCCCAAGCTAATCCACAACTCGGCAAGCAAAGACATAAATGCCAGGTAGTAAGGTAGGCACCTAGGTTTCGGCGAACCAGGGCCGATCAGGGACCGGCTGACAGCCACGTCAAAATTAGAGCCAGCCAAAAACGTTGACAAGACAACTCGACTTGGCTCGACTTGGCTCGACTCTCAACTGTCACAGCAGTTCTAAGGAAAAGCAAATAGCCTCTTTCTTTACCTGTACTTTGGGCGTGGATCTTCCATACGGTACTGTGCTGTGCTGTGATGTGCTGTACTGTTTGACGTTCCGTCGGCTAATTTGACCGTCTCAAACATGTGCCAACCAGATCCAATGAATTCCTCGACTGATCATCATGAACCCATCCGCGTGAACATCCGGATGACCTGGGTATTTTACATTCTACTTGGCTGACGGTAGACAAGGATCACGAGCTCGCTACAGTGCCTAGATTCAGGTAAACCCGCTGATGTTTCGCTTCACCTGAGGGGGCTCTGCTCTGGTGATTGCGACTGGTAGGGGGACCTTACTCGTTTCCCTTCTTGGCGGGCCCAAGTCTTGGGGAAAAAAGGCAGGGGGAAAACAGTTTGAATTGAATGGGTGAATCAATTTAGCAGGAACTCAGTTGGTTGTGTCCTGTAGGCCCCGGGCCCCGGGCCCCCAAGTGCTGTGTGAATTACGCCGACATGAACCGTTGTAACTAAATTAGCAGAGCAAGCCCCCAGGCTGGGCGCCTCCCAGCTCTGTTTTCCTCAATGATGACACGGATCCGCTCAGAGCGAGAACTGGAACGGCAACTGGAACTGGAACTAATTGCATGTGGGATAGCGGGTGATACTGAATGGGGAAGGGGATGGTTCAGCTCAAACAAAGTACCTGAAAGCAGGAAAAGGTAGCGAGCAAAAAGCAAAATAATGAGGCAGCTCACAGCAAAGTACTTCAGCGCATAAGAAAATAAAATATTAAAAGCATCCTTTTTTCCCTCCCCTCCTCAAATACAATTGCAAATGAGAAGATCTTATTAATTATTTCTTCTGTCTTTTTCCTTAACGATCGTCAACAAGGGCCCGCGAACTTCCGAAACCGAGATACAACTAAGCACGGGCATTTACCCAAGCACTGGGCCATTGTATCCGCACTCTCCCTCTCCCTCTCCCTCTCTGCCTTACCTGGCAGCCTAGTACTGTACCTTGCCGTACCATCTGAACAGTACCGCCAAAATAGCCGCGGATCCTCATCACATTTACGTTTACCTACACACCCCCCAGTCCAAGCCAGACCCAAACCCAAAGGTTGAAGACAAGGCCAGGGTTCCCATTTCGATCCATTTCTCATATATCCATCTGCCTGCACCCCTACCACTTATTTTCCCAATCTGCCAAAACATTTCACATCTTCTCATTCAACACAAAGATTTTACCTTTCAACACAACCTGCAGCAACATCAACACCTATACTAAAAACAAAGCCTCGACGAGCTGGTCTCTTGAAACATCAAACAAGCCTGGGCAGTGTTTGTGCTCAGCTGCATACGCTTTGCATACGCTTGCATAAACGCATCCTTTAATAGCAACAACCTGACACGCATACTGTCTTGTTTGCTCCCCCAGCGACCAATAACCCATTCCTACTACCCCTCCAGCTCATTAATCGATCCGGCTCTACCATATATCCAATCTATATAGTATCTGCGCAGCCCCTCGACAAAATATCAACCATACTGTACCTACCTACCTAGTCAACACACAACACGCTACTACCACAACAATGCTTCGAGGAACTACTTCCAACGTGCCCCTCTTCGGCAACCCCAAGAGACGCAAGCAGAAGCAGCAAAAGGAGCAGGAGCAGAAGGACCAAGAAGAGAAGCTCCGTCAACAAGCTCTCGAGGAGGCCGAATTTGCGACAAAGGCCGAGACGTCAGACTTCCTCCTATACTACCTTGAGCGATCACCCTTCAAGGACCAATGCGACCAGATCTCCATCGCCTGGGAGAACCTACCCAGCCTGGGCGAGCTCGAGTCCTACGCCAAGCTCAACAAGACCTCAGGCACACAAGCTTGTCGCCGGCTATTCAAGGCTGTCGTCATCTGGGACGACCTTGGCCTCGACCTCTGGGAGACTCTCAACAGCACCCTCAAGCCTTCAAGCGATGAGGAAGAGAGCGACGATGACCTCCTTGACGAAATCTGCGAGGAGCCCATTGGTTGGGATACTGCAAATACTCGCCGATCCCGCTCCCCTGCCAGTTCCAAATCCTCCTCCTCTGAAGCCTACGTATCAGAACGTTCACGCCAAGTGTCTGCCGATAGTCACAGCCAGCGCGAGCGCAGTCGCGACTCACGCAAAACAGTTTCAACAAGAGACCAGAGCACCAACGGAAGGGCGCCTCTACGGAGACCCATGGGACTACAGGGCGGTATGATCAGCGAATACTACGACAGCCCCTCGCGATACCGCGTGCCTAAGATTGTGCGAGTGCTCTAAGCGTTTTGCCATCTACAACTCTACGAATATTTCTTTTGTCTTTGTGTCATTTACTGCTTTATCTAAGCGGGCGTTGGGAAATCAGCAAGTTCACAGCTGCCGCTATGCTAGCCAGATATTTTGTTTTATCATGCTCTTTTCTGAATATTAGCAAGGCGCTCTGGACATGAACTGCAATGGAACCGGACAATTACGGATTACGGATACCACCTATATCACAGCTGAGGGGTTAACAGCTACCTATTATCACTATAGTAAACCAATGAATTATTTATCAACTAATTTCTTCATGCTTCATCATGCAATTTCTCTGGTGATTGACGTGAAAATTTGTATGCATTACCTCTATGTAACGTCGATGCATGGATACTGGGCGTAGCTAAACAAGATTCCAACTTTATCAACACCACTAACCAAGCCAATTCCTTGTCTTGACAGCTGGATCATCGCTCTTCTGACATCACTTCAGATCGGTCCGCCATGCAACATCGTGATGTGATCTTGATGAAAGAAGATTATCGACGTCATGGTGGAGGGAGATATTAACTGCCGTGGCTCTTAACAGCTGACAAACCCAGCTTGGTGGTAGAGAGTTACCTACCTGGACTAGACCCAGAACTCGGGAAACTTTAATGTGCCTGATATAACCACAGTAGGTACAATGGCTATAACCACATCGGCGATCTTTGTTACCTTCATGACTGGTACGGCACATTACAAACACTCTCTCTATTTTCTCATGATCATCACCAGTTTGATCATCATTCGAGCCATATTTCACAACATGCGCTCTTGCGTCGTCTGCTCTCGTAACTGACTCGTCTCATCCACCGCACCTCAAGTCTTGGCGCTGGTTTCGCTGAGGTGTGCTTTTTCTTGGTTCATTTCAGGAGAGCCAATGGTTCGGAGTCTGCTTCAGTGACTATCCGTGTGGCGCCCGGTCTTTTCTAAATTAGGGACATGTGGGGGGGAGAATCTCCAGTCCTAGAGTCCAGGCACAAAGAGCTCAGACGCTGTTGCTTTGACAATCGAGTATCACTTTTTTTTTATCGCTTTTGTGAAACTTCGATATGAAACGTTGACATTTATTTCTATTAAAGGGGAGGCTATATCCGCCTGCCAAAGAATGAGTTTCAGTTCTCATCGTATCGTGAGACTCTTTGCTTTAGATTACCTTGTTGTTTGTCTGATGCTCTGGTCGAACAAATCGCATGCAGCCCCAGGCGCGCTAAGTTCTGGTGATGGTTTGGAACAGAGAGGCTTCACGCCTTCTCGTGCGTGTACGTGGTGTTTTCCAACACCATCAAGTCTGAAACGCTTCGGTTGAACTCTGTCGACCTGAATCACCTGAGTTTTTTGCGCAGAAAAATTATAAACTTCTTCTACTGCCAAAGTCAAAAACTGCCCCGTACCTGACTCAACATTTCTCACGGGCGACGGGATATGCAACTGATGCTGCGGCTTTCAAGCCATCTCAGCTAGCCTCAGAGGTCCTGGTGTCATTTTTTGTTTCTAGACTCTTGGAGGCGTTGTTTCGGGCTTTCCACCAGGTAAAAGTGTGTTTTGCGAGGTGTTGAGATGGAGAGGAGAGGTCATGTTTCCCATTTGGAATATTCCGTCTGGGCTGAGTTGCGCTGTTGATGATGTCAATTTATGTTTCGCTGCATTCTTCGCTTTTAATTGTGTCGCTGTGTCTCTTTAGATTTGCCGCGATGCTTTTACACGGCCTCTCCTAGGCTGGCATGCTTGGCTTGACTGTTGCAAATTCGTAAAAGATATTCCTTAGGCGAATGACCTCTACATCTTTACCTATCCTCTGAGGCTGTTGGGGAGAATGCCCATTGCAATGCCGATTCCATAGACACCATGTATTTCCAGGGCGATCTTATAGTATGCCAGCGTGCAAACTCACTCGGCCACATATGCTACTGTTGATGTAAGTAGCACGAACAAAGGGATCACTGATTAATCCTAAGAATAATATATCTAAGGTTCTTTGTACCTGGAGCAAGAGGGACGTCGTCGAGGAGTCACCTCAACTTCGGGGGCGTTATCAAGTATGAACTCGTGGTCCATCAAGGGAGACATCGCTTCGGCGTAGAACTGTTACCATGAATTCTATCCCATGAACATCGAGACGATCTCCTTGCGCTGCCGAGAGGTCCTTCTGTAGATTATATGCATGGCAGAAAGCTTGAAAGGGAGTGTTCCAATGCCCGTCTTACAGTACGGTACTTTACCACAGCTCTACCGCAGTTAGAATCTCTCAAGAAATGCACCCTGAGTAATATTGTGACTACTGTCATGGATATGACTATCGTTTTCTAGTCAATAGTTCTGTGGTACTGACGACAATGTAGCGAAGCTCCCGACTAGATGATGATTGACCTCAGCGCCGACTTCATGCATTTGTGTAAATTCTAGAGTTCCCAAGATCATATCGTGTAGTTCTACCCATGAATTAAAGGGCCACTGTGAAAGCAACATCGCTAACGTCAAATCATTCATCGATGTCTTTCGACACTATCGCGACGCTCTTGGGAGCCTGAGTACCGCTGCCGCTAACCAGTCCACTTCTTGTTCTGTCCAGCTAGCGGTTCCCCACGCTGGTTCTGGTGTGACAGTTTCGATAATTATCGACTCGGTTGTTATAACTGCAACTATAGCTACCCAGTTATGGAGTGAGTCGAATTCTGGTGACAGAATGAGATGAATCGAAAAGTTGAAGATTAGCATTGTGCCAGTTGCAGAAGGAGTGACTGGAGTTGTTATCGTGGCCACTCTGAGAATCGAGCTATTTGCCATTAAAAGACGGAAGTTACAGTGTTAGACACGAGGTCAAGAACTTTCCTCTAGACCATACGTTTCTAAGCATACCCAGGACACCCCAAGCTCACGGGTAGCAGCGACTATATCAAGGCTTAGCGGCTCTGCCGTCTGCCTCTGCGTTATACTCGAGGAACTCTCCCAGGCCAGACTTCGATGGGACATTATATCTTGAATTTCCTCTCAGTCATGTGCCGACGGCCGAGTCTTGAACAATCTTGTGGAAGTCAACCTTGAGCCTCCTTCAATCCAGTCAGAATATGCCTTACCCATGAGCCTGACAGTACCAACGTATTCTAGACAGAACGCAGAGGTTTGGTTCAAAGCTTATTAATAATGTTAAGATGGGTTCCAATATGGAGGTCTAAAGGGTATAATAGTATTGTTGGCTCGTTACGTTAAAATTTTATGAAATATGTGGTTTACGACTCAATGTTAGAGGTTATCTTCGGAGCGACATAAGTACCAGGCGACCAGTATGGCAAGAGCTCCGATTTGTAGAATATACCTCGAGAAGCCTTATTATGGACGCATAGTTGCTACTGGTTCGCTGTATTAAAGGTTTAATGTTTAAACAATCGGGGTGGATGTGGACAAAGGAACGAAGACACGAAGAAACGGTGAAGCTAAACGCCGTTCTCAATATTTCGAGCCGGGTGAGTTGCCTTTCTTGCAGCGAGTACCTGCAAGTTGACTAACAAGCGGCCATTACCAACCCGATGGATAGCGATTATATATATCAAGAACTAAAGACAAAAATATCTGAAGTGAAGGAAGATGAGGTTTATCTCCTATTTCAAGGATAGAACGTATATCTGGTACAGGGTAGGACTCAACAAGGAGCCGGAAAAATGTAGCTGCCGAATAGCTGAGCTTCAACCTGCAGGTGGACCGTGCGCGTTACTTCCTTGAGCAAACAACGGTGGGCGTGTTGGACCTTCAGCTCCGAAGCTCCAAATTTCCCGATCTCTCCAACAACAATCAAAGCCTCCATTTCCTTTGTCGGGGAATTTCATCGACCACCCACATTCCTTCGTTGTCATTGTACCTACAAAGCGAAGCGATACGTCAAGTGTATCATTCTTTTCAGACCGAGTCATTATTTCGAACGCGCAAATACAGGAATGACGAGTGCCGCGACATCGATCTGATCCGACCACGACCATGGCGGCCGCAGACGTAGACATTGGCTACGTCGCAGGCCACCTCGGCCTCGACCAGCCTATTATCGCGTCTTTGACGACAGAGCCTACTGTTGATCTCGTCAACATTATCTTGAAGGCTGTTGCAGCCAAAGCCCACGAGTTTGATACCCTCTACGCCGAAAAGCTTCAGACCGACATTGAGCTCGAGAACGCGGTGCGCAGCTCCGAAACGCGATCGCAAACTTTCAAGGCTACTGCGGACAAGGCCCTTAAAGATGTTGAAGAGGCTAGAAAGCTCCTACAGGACGAAGGTATGTATTTGTAACGTACGCGACACGGAGTTGCATGATTGTTAACATTTGTTTTCAACAACAGAAACGAAGCGGCAGTCTGTTGAGAACGAACTCCAAGTCCTCAAGGCCAAGAAATCCGACTACGATGCCGAAATCAAGGCTCTCAATGATAAGATCGAGACCCTCCAATCATCGAACCGAACCAATTTGAGCATCATCGAATCCAACAACAAGCGCGACCAGACCATCACCGAAGAACTTACCAAGCAGCATCAGCGAAATGTTGAGCTCTCTCGCGAAATCACAGCTTTGCAACAGTCGGAGCAGAATGCGCGAGGCCAACTCAACAGCGCCAAGTACCGAGAAGAATCACTCCAGCAGCAGCTCGATCTCGCCCGAAAGAACAGCGAATGGCTAGAGAACGAACTGAAGACCAAGAGCGAGGAGGGCCTCAAATACCGAAAGGAGAAGGGTGCTCGTATTGCTGAGCTTCAACGACAAAATGAAGACATTCAATCTCAAATGGATACTATGAAGCGAACCGAACAGCAGCTCCGTGATCGTCTCACTGCCATGCAAGCTAAGGCGGATGAAGCTTTGGTGAAGGTTCAGAACCAGGAGGGAAGCTACGCATCGACGATTGAGAGCTACAAACATGAACTTGAGGCTCAAAAACGTTTGGTTGAAATGTCTGATTCCCTGAGTAAGAAGCATCAAGAGCGAGTACGTGACCTTGAGGCAGAGAAAGAGCGACTCAGGGACAATTATGAAAACGAACTTCGACGAGTTCGATCCGAGCTCGAGCAAGAACGAGAGAACAATGTACAAATGGAGGAACGAATCAACCAACTTCAAGCCGAGATCGATGAGCTTCAGGTGCGTATGGAGCAGCAGGCACCACCGCCTGAATCTGCACCACAGACTCCCCGTGCCAACGGTGCTCTGATGCGACCCTCTTCTCCTTTTGCGACACCCGGGTCTATAAGAGGCAAGGGCGCGATTACCGCCACGCAGGCTCTTGACCAGCTATACCAAGTCAAGGGCCAGCTGGCCACCGAGCGACGTCGCAACCAGCAGCTTTCTGAGGAGTTGGATAATATGATGTCCGCTTTGGAGGCGAAGGCTCCTGAGATGCAGGAGCTCCAGTCCGAGGCTGAGACACTGCGAGAAGAGATCACCCGTATGTCAGAGTTGTCGCAGCAGAGCTTCGAAGAGCGCGATACTGCTAGACGAGCGGCTAGAAAGGCCGAAGGTGCACTTGCAACAGCGCAGTCTGAGACCAACATTCTGCGAACTCAACTACGTGATCTTGGTACTCAGATCAATATGCTTTTGTTCCAGATTCACGCCATGGAGAAGGGCATGGACCAGCTCACCGAAGAGGAGACTTTCCGCCTTCAGCAACTACAGAAGGGAGAGATTTCCGAGGAGGCATTGTCAGATATGTCCGATACGCACCAATTCATCACTCAGAAGTTGGTGGTTTTCAAGGACATCCAGTCTCTGCAGGCCAAGAACGAGGAGCTGCTGCGCATCACACGCGAACTTGCTGATCAACTGGAAAGCGAGGAGGCACTTGCTGAGAAGCACCAGGCCAAACAAGATCACGATATGGTTGAGAAGCTTCAGCAGGAGCTCGAGCACATGGTTGAAGAGACAAGGTCGATCAAGAAGACCATGGAAAGCTACAAGACGGAGCGCGATATGTTCCGAAGACTCTTGCAACAACGAGGTGTGCACGGGGACGAAGCTTCTCTGATGCGAAACTCTATAGCTGGTGGCGAGCGATTGCCTTTGGCTAGTATCGAGGCAACTGAACAAACCGAGGCTCTTAACGAGGCCTTGCGTAAGCTCCAGTCCGAGTATGACAACTACCGTGACGCCCAGGACGGTGTTCGCAAGGATATGCGCGACCAGCTTGACGCTCTGTCAGCCGAACGAAACGCTCTGCAGACTGACAAAGTGAAGCTTCACGGTGAAGTACGACTTGAGTCCGAGAGACGAGAAATGCTGCACACCAACTATGTTGCACTTCAAAATGAAAACCATGAGCTTCAAAAGCGAAGTCAGATCTTGTCCGAGACCGCTGCTAAGCAGGATATTCGAACGCAGCAGGTGGCCGAAGAGCTTATCGAAGCTAAGGGCCTGCTCGATAGTGTTCGCAACGAGACTGCCAACCTCAAGGCTGAGAAGAAGCTTTGGAAAGATATTCAGGACAGGTTGAGTAGGGATAACGAGAATCTCATCGAGGAAAAGAACCGCCTGAACAACTTACTTGCAACACAACAATCCATCGAGAACGAGCGTAACATGGCCGATTCCGAATCGCGACGTAAAGCGCAGGCCAAGATTGAAAGCCTCGAGCAGGAACTGAGTGACGCTCAGAGGAGGCTTAACTACGAAGCGGAGGAAACCAAGAAGTTGCAGCTCAGAAAGGAGTACGAGTCGAAGGAGTCACAGAAGCGAATTGACGAGCTCATGACGAGCCTGAGCCAGATTCGCGAGGAGCATGTCGCCGTCAAGACAAGCAGAGACCATCTCCAGGCTCGTGTTGACGAGTTGACGGTCGAGGTGCGAAACGCCGAAGAACGAGCCGGACGACTTCAACCTCGGCCTACTCCTCGACCCGGAACTATCGAGGTTAGCGAACAACAACAGCAAATGGAGAATGAGATCCAGGAGCTCAATGTCGAAATTTCGGACCTCAAGCGGGACTTGGATATGGCCAACACCCACCTCGAGAATGCCAAGACCCAGGCTGAACAGTTCAGGGAGCTTAGCCAGGCTAACGAAGAAGCCCTTGAAGACTTGCGAGGATCACAAGAACAATACCAACAGGAAATGGAAGCACTCATCGAGGAGAAGGACGCTAAGATCAAGGAGCTTGGCCAACGTGCTGAAGATTTGTCTGCGGAATTGTCCCGTTCCAATACCGAGCTATCCAGCCTACGTGATTCCCAGGGTGAGGTTGCACGCCGCTACGAGGACGAGAAGACAATCTTGCAGGAGGAGGTGAACCGACTTAAAGAGGAGAGCGCAAGGCATTTGGAGGCTACTCGTTACCATCAGCAGGATCTCCGCGCCCAAGCTGAAATCGCTTCTAAGGCTCAGCAGGATTACGAGCAAGAGCTTGTGAAGCATGCCGAGGCAGCCAAGCTTGTCCAGCAGCTTCGAACCGAGCACAACGCACTCAAGAGTGAAGCTGCATCCCTGAAATCCGAAGCGGACTCTGCCAAGGTTACTCTTGCCCAGAGTGAAAGCTCATGGGAGGAACGACGACAACAACTGGAGCAGGAGATGGCGGAACTCAAGACACGTCGGGAGGATGTGAACTCGCAGAACAAGATACTCCACCAGCAGTTGGAGGGCTTGACTGCCCAGGTCGCAGCGCTCCAGCAGAAGCGAAGTGACCAGGATGATGACGATGAAAGGATGTCACCCGTCCCTGTGGGAGACGCCACCGAAGGTCTCCGCGAACTCAACAGCTACCTCCGACGAGAGAAGGAAATTCTCGAGGTTCAGTATGATCTCAAGGCTCAAGAATCCAAGCGACTTCAACAGCAACTCGAATACACTCAAACTCAGCTCGATGAGGCACGCCTCAAGCTCGACCAAGAGCGCACACAGACTGCTCAGAGTGGCCGAACGTCGATGACCCACCAGGACCTCATGGAAAAGCTGAACGAGCTCAACATCTACCGTGAAAGCAGTATGACACTGCGGAACGAGAACCAGCAGCTTAAAGATCAGATCGGAGAGAAGAACAAAAAGATTGAGGAGATGGAGGCACGAATTCACCCCTTGGAGGCCGAAATTGACACCCTCAAGACTCAGAAGTCTTTCCTCGAGGATGAGATCAAGCAAATCCAGGAAGACCGTGATCGATGGCAGAAGCGCACTGAGGGTATCCTCACCAAGTACGGACGAGTCGACCCCGCTGAGATGGAGCAGCTTAAGGAGAAGATCGCAGAGCTGGAGTCGGAACGAGATACGCTGAAGCAGGGCGAGGAGCCTCTGAAGGCTAGGCTCACTGAACTGGAGGCCAGCATGGAGACTGAACGAAGCAACTGGTCCGCTACACGTGCCAAGATTGTTGAACAGGCCAAGGAGCGATCAAGAAAGCTGACAGGAGAGAAGAATGAGGCTATACAGCGTGCCAACCAAGTCCAAGAGAGCTTGGACAAGGCTAACGCCGAGCTCGAGGGCGTCAAGAAGGAGGTGGATGAGTCCAGGAACCAGAAGTCTGAGCTTGAACAACAGATTCAGAACTTCCAGAAGGAGGTTGAGCAACTGCGCCAGCAGGCCCAGGCTGCTCAGTCTGCCCCCACTACCGCGCAGCCGGCCGATGCTTCAGCTTCGTCTGAGGTTGTTACTCAACTTGAGCAGCAGCTGGCTGATGCTCGCAGGGAACTCGACGCAATCAACGGGCAGAAGCAAGGTGCAGAGCAACAATTGGAGTCTCTCCGTACTGAGCTCCAGACCGCTATCTCTGAGCGCGATGAGGTAGCCAAGAAACTTCAGGAAGCAACTGAGGCCGCTGCTCAAGCCGCGGAGGTTGCACCCAAGGCTGCTCCTCAAACCACCCAACAAGCTCCTGCTGAGTCTGCAACTGGCGAAGCAACCGAGGTGCCCTCTGCTGGCATTTCTGATGAGGAGAAGAAGGCATTGGAAGAGAGGATCGCCGCTGCTGAAGCCAAGGCAGCCGAGTACGAACAAAAGGCCAACGAGGTTGAGGCCAAGATTCAAAGCACTATCAAAGAACGCTCTGACAGAATGCGAGACACTTTGAACAACAAGTTGAAGGAGAGCCGACACAGAATGGAGGAGGAGTTCAAGAAGAAGGACGAGGATCTCAAGCTCAAGTTCGAGCAAGAGAAGCAAATTTGGCTGGCCGAGAACCCCACCGCTAAACCCAGTACAGATGCTCCCAAGACCGAGCCAACGGATCAGCCTCCCTCGACACCCGCAAAGGCCGAATCCTCTGGTGTGCCTCCAACTCCCGCGTCTGTTGGACCCAGCGACCTGTCCCACCTTGATGATGCTGGCATCCGCCAATTCCTTGCCACTAATCCTACGGTTAAGAACATTGTTGCGGCCAACATCAAGAAGAAGCTCGAGGTGGAAAGTTCCAAACTGAAGACAGAGTTGGAGTCGAACTTGAAGACGGAGTACGAAACTAAGATTTCATCAGCAAGAGATCAAGCTCAGCTTATGGAGTCTAAGAAATCTACACTGCGAATCAACATGGCTGAGAACAAGCTAAGAGCTGCTACTGCCAAGATCAACGTAGTTGAGAAGGCAGTCTCCGAGACACCTCAGAAGCCTGTCGTCGAAGTTTGGGAGGTGGCCAAGATAGCACAGGCTCCTCCTCCTACGCCTGCAGCAGCGAAGCCTGCTCCAGCTAGGCAGGGCTCAGTGGCTGGCGTACCCCCATCTCCATCGCCCGCAACACCTGCAACAGGTGCTAAGGGCGCTAAAGCTACTCCAGCAGCTACTCCAGCATCGGCGCCAACTGAGGCCAAACCAGCACAGGCCTCGGTCTCAGCAGCAAGCGGAATTCCTGGTGCCAAGAACAACGGCAACCCCTTTGCTGTTCCCGCCAATCCCACGACAGCTGCTGCACCAAACCCCTTCGCTGCTAAGAGCGAAGGTGGCGCGGCTCCCGCTGCTAAGGAAGGCCAGCCGCAGGCACAGGCGCCACAGCAGCAACAAGCGCCACAGCAGCAACAAAATCAACAGCCAGTACGATCCGGCATTCCCATGCCTCGTGGCGGCGGACGTGGAAGAGGTGGAGCTTATGTTCCTCCAGGCCAGCGTGCCGCCAGTGGCACTCAAGAGGGCGCACATGGCCATGCTGGCCGTGGAGGTCGAGGTGGACGAGGAGGTGGACGGGGTGGTATGAACCCAGGTGCCAACGATTTCCAGCCTGGTAACAAACGGCCACGAGGTGACTCGGAGGTTGGCGGAGGAGCCAAGCGAGCACGTGGAGCGCACTGATAGAGCGCTGGTCTGATATATCCCCGGATTGTTTCGGGATAAGCGAAATGTACAACACGAAAAAAGGCATGTAATTATTTGTGGATTTTGGCATTGAAAGGAGAAGACCTGGGATGAAAGAATGGATGACAGGTTATGGGGAGTGTTACTATAGCATTATTATGTCTTACATATTTATTGGGTTCCTAAACGGAAAAAGAAAGAGATTTCCTTAGTTTTACAATTTGGTTTCATGGCGCTGATGATGTGAAAGTGGTGGATTGATTGTTGTCCGTAAGGGAGGAATACGAAGTACTTAAGGTGAAGTAAGGTAACTTTATCCAATAGCTTTATCCCTCAACTCTGCAGTAGAGCCGATCATGGTCAAAATAGGAAGATTCTCATTACTTATGCTTACCTCACTTTGATAGTGATAGTCTGTATTCGATCAAAGGTCAGCCAAGTATAAATATCCCTCCACAGAACGCGCCTTTGAGTCTGGGGAGCCGACAGGCACATAGTGGGGTGCTGTCGGTAGATCGGCATCAACTTTTACCGATAGCGATAAGTAAGAAAAAGTTGGGAAAATAAAAAAATTGGGGACCTTCTTACAGATCTCAAGATCCAACTTGACCAAGAAACACAACGCTGAAGCGACTTCCCTACTATAAACGACGACATACGAGGAAGCAACGACCGCCTTAAACAGAGGCGACTTCTATTTGCTCAATGGTGCCCCCGTCAAAGAAGCGCAAGCTTCCAACCGCGACCGGTCCCGCCTCGAAACGATCGAAGAACATCTCCAAACCAACAAACTCCAAGAAGAAGAGCGCAAAAGAACCACGCCGAACAGTCGACGCTACAGCGCTTGCTTGGGCATCGGTGGGGGAGGACTTTGGAGGACTCGAGGTCATTGAGGGCGTAGACGTCGTCAAGGATGGTAGTCGAGTGCAATTCTTGATGGCCGGCGAGAACAACAACATAATCGACCCGCAACAAGAATTTGTCGATGGCGATCAATCTTTTGAAGGGTTTGGCGAAGACTCTGTGGAGGTCGGGGATATCGATTCCGGCGAAACTGGCAGTGGTCAAGCTGGCGCTCAGAGCGAGAAACCTCAAGGGAAGAATAAAGGCAAGACTGGGACAAAAGAAGGGCAAGCGAAACCAGAGCAAGAAAAGAGCAAGAAGCAACAAAAACAAGACAAAAACAAGAACAAACTGGATGGGAAGAACGGTGCCAACAACAACCAAGACGAGCAGCTGGTCAAGGCCTCGAAAGTCGTACAAAAGTCCTCTGCACGCGGGGGGAACACGTTCGGCGCGCTGGCCGATGGGAATGAACTCGCAGACCAAGAAGAACTCGACATGGCGGCCTGGGTTCCTCTGAACCTGTCACCTCAAATTATCTCAGCCATCGCCCGACTCAAGTTTACCAAGCCGACCAAGATCCAGCAGAAGACGATTCCCGAAATTGTGTCCGGCGGGGACGTTATTGGCAAGGCGCAAACAGGTTCCGGAAAGACACTTGCATTTGGTATCCCTATGGTTGAGCGGTGGCTGGAGTTGCAGGAGCAGGGCGTCAAGAGGACTGGTCCCATGGCTGTGGTGCTTTCTCCTACACGAGAGTTGGCCAAGCAGTTGGGAGACCATCTTAAGGCTCTCTGCGAAGGCCTTCCTAGCTCACCATACGTGTGTGTTGTGACTGGTGGTCTCAGTATTCAGAAGCAGCAGCGACAGCTAGAGAAGGCTGATATTGTTATCGGTACCCCTGGTCGTCTATGGGAGGTCCTTAGTGGAGACAGAGCGCTACAACGCAACTTCGCCAAGATCAAGTTCCTTGTTGTTGACGAGGCGGATCGACTGTTCAAGGTCGGCCAATTCAAGGAGGCTGAAGATATTATTGGTGCTCTTGATGGAAAGAGCCCCGGTGATGATGCTGAAAGCTCAGAAGAGGAGGACGAGGACGAAGACGATGATGAGGATAAAGGACGACAGACATTGGTCTTCTCAGCCACTTTCGACAAGGACCTCCAGACTAAGCTGGCTGGCAAGGGCAAATACACAGGAAATGATGATGAAAAGATGGCGTATCTGATGAAGTGTCTCAAATTCAGGGGTGAGCCCAAGTTCATCGACGTTGATCCAGTCAGTCAGATGGCCTCAGGCTTGAAGGAGGGACTGATTGAGTGTGGTGCTATGGAAAAGGTGAGTTTACTGCACAGCACTACAGACCCATGATGCTAATATGTTACAGGATCTTTACCTTTACAGTGTGCTTCTTCTCAACCCTGGTCGTCGTACTCTTGTTTTCACCAATTCTATCTCTGCTGTTCGCCGTCTAACACCCCTACTCACAAACCTCAACCTTACTGCCCTACCCTTGCACTCCCAGATGGCTCAAAAGGCGCGTCATCGCTCACTCGAGCGCTTTACTGCCGCTCGCAACTCTATTCTCATTGCTACTGATGTTGCTGCTCGTGGTCTTGATATCAAGCAGGTCGACCAAGTTCTGCATTATCACGTTCCCCGATCTGCGGATACTTATATTCATCGATCTGGCCGTACAGCCCGTGGCGAGTCTAGTGGTATCAGTGTGATTCTCTGCTCGCCCGATGAGGTTCTCCCAACACGCCGTCTCGCCGCTAAGGTACATGCCAAGCGCAGTGCCGGCACCAAGAGGGAGCACTTTATTCAGACTCTTCTCATTGACCACAAGATGGTTTCACGCCTCAAGCCTCGCGTGACACTTGCAAAGAAGATTGCCGATACAATTCTTGCCAAGGAAAAGGCACACAGCGACGACACATGGCTGCGAAATGCAGCTGATGAGCTTGGAGTGGAATATGACTCCGAGGACCTCGATGCTGTTAATGCAAGCGGAGGAATTGGCAGCCGTGGCGGCGGACGAAGGAGAAAGGAGCAGGAGGCCAAGGGACTCACCAAGGCTGAGATGGGTGCCTTGAAGGCGCAGTTGAGAGAAGAGTTGAGCAGGAGAGTGAACTTGGGTGTTAGCGAGAGGTATATCACGGGTGGAAGAGTGGATATCGCTGCTCTGTTGAAGGAGGGCCAGAACGGTGGTATCTTCCTGGGAAACACTGATGGGTTGGGATTTGACCTGTAGTGTATAGATTAGGAGCGTGCTTGAGCCGAGGTTGATCAAAGTTTGTAGACCATGGGTACTGTATACTGATATGACTACCAAAAGTACTATTTTGCACTATAAATAATTTCTTGAATTTGTATGTTTAAGCCAATGAACCTCACCAATTATCATAGCTAAAGTGATGAGCCTACATTTAGAAGCGTAGATATCAACAATGACATTTCATGACGATCAAGGCCGATGTGTTGGGCTAGAGCCGCGCAACCGCGGGAAACTACTCCTTGGCCGCGGATTTGTATGTGGGGGTACTCTCGGCCAATCGATAGATTGTTTGTGTATTCATCGTATTTGATTAGATGGTTCGATTAGATCAAGAGAACGAATATGCATGGTGAACCGGAGACTGGGAGGTGATCGACTCGCTGTTCGGAGGTTTATATAGTAAATAGGTACATTGTTTCTGTTCGGTTCTTATCAAGACTGCATCTGTTAACATGGCAGTGGTGTACATTGATATACTCTAGACAATATACCTAGCTGTGTATATACGATCCACAACATCATATGCAAGAGTGCCAAGCCCCTGGTAGTGCCAGGTCTAATAGATCCCCGCGGGAAACTCACAATCAGATCAACACATCACCAGAGATAACAGACGCAGAGGAATCAATGGTTCGCTTCCCCTCATTATGCGGGGTCCTTTGATATGTAGACTCGATAGATCTTGGAGGAGTATATAAAGACCCAGACACACCAACAAGATAAGTCATTCATCAACCCAAACCCCTACCAAGAACCTCCCACCACATACAACTTCACAATGCCGAGCCTAATTGAAACCCCGGAGTCCCCCTTCACACCCAAAGTCCAATCCAAACTCCTCTCCAGCCGCGAAAAAGCCTCGCGAGACTTCCGCTCAGATGTCGTGACCGTCCCCATAGAAGAGATGATGACATCCATCCTGGAAGCCTCCGTCAACGACGACATCTACGACGCTGAAGGCGACCCGTCTGTCAAAGCCCTCGAGGCACGCCTTGTGGAAATGACGGGCATGGAGGCTGCGCTCTGGGCTGTGTCGGGTACGCAGGGGAACCAGGTCTGTCTAAGGACGCATCTAACGCAGCCGCCGCATAGTGTGCTGTTGGATCATCGCGCTCATGTGCATTGCTGGGAGTCTGGGGCTTTGCCGGTGATTTCTCAGGCGAGTGTCACGACGGTGCATGCCAAGAATGGAGTTCATTTGACGTTGGAGGATGTTAAGAGGAATATCATTGCTGATGGGAACAGTATGTCCTTTCATTCAAATATATTTGACTGAAGCTGACGATATAGTTCATTTTCCGCCTACAAGGGTTGTCTCTCTTGAGAATACCCTCTCTGGCACGATTCTACCTCTTGCAGATGCACAGGCCATCTCCAGTTACGTCCGCTCATTCCCTGTCCCAGAAGGCCAGAAACCAATCGCCATGCATCTCGACGGTGCCCGCATCTTTGACGGCGTGGTCGGAGAAGGCGTTGATCTCAAAGCTTACGCAGCCTGCTTCGACAGTATATCCATCTGTCTGGCCAAGGGCATCGGCGCGCCTATGGGAAGCATCATTCTTGGTAAGAAGCCCTTTATCGAGCGGGCCAAGTGGTTCAGGAAGATGCTGGGAGGGGGAACTCGACAACCGGGGATGATGGCTGCTGCTGCTTTGGCAGCGCTCGAGTATAGCATCCCGAGGTTTCCGTCGGTTCACGCCATGACAAAGTCTGCTGCTACACAGCTCGAAGCGGTGGGTTACAAATTCGCACTTCCCGTGCAGACCAACATGATCATACTCGATCTAGAGGCTGCTGATATTCCACCCGCGGCGTTTGTGGAATATTGTGCTCAGGATGGGATCTCAGTATTTCCCATGGCCAGGCTCGTCTTTCATCATCAGACATCAGAAAATGCTGTTGAGAAGTTGGTGAAAGCATTGTCGAGGTTGATGGATGATAAGAGAAACGGAGTGACTCTGAACGATGGCGAAGCCCATGGCGGATACAGCTAGGGGATGAAGGTAGCCGAATAGATCAAGGAGATTTCTTTGGCCGAATCTCGATGCAAGCGTCCAGAGGCGGGATGATTGTCGCTCCCATCCATTGGGATTTAGGTCGTTTGTCTAGCAATTTGATGTCGTAGTTGAGCAGTAACGAAGCTATTATGAGTTTGAGCTCATGAGCGACGAAGAACCTACCAGGACTGCAAGACATTAGCATATGGCGATTCACTTCACTCATGAACCAAGTTGAAACTTACCACGCGTGTCGTCCATGTCCAAAAGCCAAGTGAGCATCACTCGTTGTGACCATTCCCAAGCCACGAGCCTTCTTGCCCTCCACCTCGTTGTCCATCTTCTCCTCCGGCGTCTTGGCATCCCACTCTTCCCTAACTCTTGAATATCGCCAGGGATTGTAGCTCATTGCACCTTTGTAAATCTCCTCGTCGTGATGGGTTCCCTGCAGATTTACCGTTACGAATGCGCCGCGCGGTAACGTCCATCCGTAGTCGGGGTGTTTAAGACCTTCTGGGGCAATGACTTGTCGCTCGACGAGGTTGGCGGCGAAGTTGCTTAGTCGCTGGGATTCACGGATGGATGAATCGAGGCGTGTGAGGGAAGCGAGGCCTTGTTTTGTCCAGGGACCTTTACTTGGTTTGTGAGCTATAATTTCGTCGCGGAGAGTGTCGAGGGCGTTTTCAGAGGGCGGAGTGGAGAGGAAATCCAGCATCCAAGATTGGCCTGTCAAGACGGTTGTGTGAATAGCTGCAAAGTTGATGGGCAATAGGCGTTTCGATATAAGCACGGGATCCAGCTCAGAAGCCTTGTCCTCTGCCATTGCAAGGCGAATACACCATGTGATGAAATCTTCAGGGGGCGACCAGCTCTTCATCTCAGGGTCACCAGCCTCCTTACGTCGCATATCGCCCAGACGCTTTTGGATGATAGGCAATACACGGCGAGAGGCTGCGCGCCAATGGAGGTAATTTGGGATGGTAAGAAGACGACCAACAATTGGATGAAGAATTTGGGGGAATGCATGGAGCAAGAAGCTAGTTCGCACAACATCATCGGTGAAGCTGACCATGGATTGTATGAAGACGGGATCACGACATATGGGTTCGCCCACGAGAAGACGGTTTGTAACGCGCGGAACAATAGCAAGCCACAGATTCCAGATGTTGACCTTGGTATATCCCTCAGCATCGACATTCTTGGCGTCTTTCTCAGCAGCTGCTCTTGTTAGAGTTTCCACCGCGTCCTTGACTGATCCATTGACCTCGTCTTCCACGTCTGGGACAAGAGCTGACAAATGACGAGCTAGATACTTATGGATGACACGATTGGGGAACGGCTCCACGGCGAGATCATTGTCGAGGAAGTTATACTCGGAGTAGAGAATCTTGTCATGGGCGTGAGAAGCTGAGAGGACGCGGTCAGGCTGGTCCATCATCCAAGCGATTTGAGATTGGGGGAGGATGACATCAGGTGGACGCGAGATAGGCGCTGGCGCGATGAAGGGAAGGCCATTCTTGCCATACTATTCTTTGAATTAGACCTGCACATTTACGAGTAACGAGTAACGAGTAGAGATAGGAGAGCTACCTTCTCATAACCCTCGCCGATCCAGTTCTGGTGCTGAGTGAAATACGCGATACTATTTCGGATACTGGAGAACCACTTCTGCGAATCGTGTCCCACGACTGGAATTTGGGAGGGATACCGAGGCTGAGTGAGCGTGTCAACAATAAAGGAGATAAGGAGAAAGAGGGAACCGTAGAGGAAGATGCGCGTCAAGGTGACTTGAGCTACAACGTCAGCCAAGACAGTCATGATGAGTCTCACAATTTACAGACTATAAAGCAAGCACACGATTACATACAAAAGGGATGAGAAAGAAAGAATGAATGAAAGAAAGAGAAACAAAAAGATGACACTCTAATTGCGAGTGAATGGATTGTCAAAGTCAAACCCCCAAAGTGACGTGGACGCTAGTTAATGCCATCTTCTTGTTTGGTTCTAGACCTGCCACGGAGTTAGTGAACCCGCGCGGTCAGCACATTACACGCTAGTAGTAACAACATTACCCCGTAAGTCCGTGTGATATGAATGATAAGATTATTTACTTCCTCATCAAGTCTAGGTTAAGGTTATGCATTGGCCCATGCCGTGTTTGAGATTGCGCTTTTGGTGTCTCAGATCAAGGATTTATCAGCCGTTGTTTTGTCAAGTTTAGTGTTTCAATTGGTCCTTTGTCGACGCCAAGAATGGCGAGCTTTCCGTTGAATCCGATTTACATTTACAGGGGGTCGAGGTCGAGGTCGAGGTCGAGTATGAGTCGTCTCCATCTTGGGGCTTGGCCTAGGCCCTACGGTCAGCTTTCCGATGTAATCCTCCTAAGCCGATACTGTACTCCCACACTCCGTAGTCCGTACTAATTATTTAGATTCTGCACCGATGACAAACACCTCCACGTTGTTAGGTCCCTTTCTCCGCGCCTTGACCAACTCCAGCCCATTAGTAATAGCGCCCTCTCCTCTAATCAACAGGCCGATCTCGCCTGGATGGAACCAGTTCATCCACACCAGCACCAGGAGCATTAACATGCCGTCGAATACAAACACCCATACCTCGCTGCGCATCAAGTGTCCGTCGTTGCCCTCGATGAACTCAACCACCCGGAACAGACTTCTCACCCAGATGAGAACGCCTGTAACGTAGAGAGTTACAAGATATGTCTGCCATCGCACGCTGGAGTCGAGTGACTTGTGCGTCGGGGCCAGTCGCATTCGGTAGTGGAAGATGGCGCTAACTATGATGAAGCAGCCAAAGAAGAAGAGCTGGACAAAGAGGCCGCCGACGATAATCTTTTCGCCCATTTTACTCATATCTGCAACGGCCATAAAACCTCCACCTACGAGACCTGTTAGCACTCTCTTCTCACCCCTAATCAATTAGGATCAATACCAGATGACTGAAGCATAAACGATGCTACATCGCCAAACACAAATATTTTGGTAAGCCACTTCCGTCGAATCAACGAGTGGTGTTCACCCTCGGTCAAGAGAATAACCCGACCGAGGATCATGTAAATCGACGCAGCAAACAGCGCGGGGGCAATCAGAATCAAGACGCTCTGCATGATATACGGCCCCATAGTCCAGCACCCCGGTTCTTCATCTGTATTTAGAACTCGTCCGATGTACCCAATGACCTCACCTGCAACCCATGTATTAGTGCCAGCTACCGAGGTTGTCGTTGGTTGATATTAAGAGTAAACGTACAGACTCCGCCTATAACCAAGGGTATCAGATACCACGTTCGTGTCCGCCAGAGCTGGAATACATGTAAAAGTGTCGTTATCGCAAAGAGCACCACAAAAACAATGTTTGCCTCCTTTGAAGGTATGAAACGGTAGAAAGCCCACACGGCATCTTCGTAGTTGGGGTTGCAATCCATGTCTGTAACAATCGTCCGAGATCGGAAATACCTAGATGAGAAATCAACCAAACCAGAGGTTAAAAAGAGAACGCAACGCGTAGAAAAAAAATAGAAGAAAAAAAAAAGACTTTACAGCCGCTGAATACAGTCCAAATTCTGTAAGCCACCTTGAAGTAGAATAAAACAATACCATCACCAGCCGCCAACCATGGCCGATGGCTTTGTTATAAAATCTACATCAACAGCAGCCAAGGCATGGCTTGTCCGAGCCATATACGGCCTCCGCTTATCAATCTCAAGACAAAGCTCGTATATCCCGTATTGCGTTCCAAATACGCGTATATCGTGAGGGAGCCGCAACGAGCCGCCCGTACCCACCAAAATGAGGCTTCTATCTAAGTAGTTTCTCGTCATCCCACATTAGTCGATATAAACGCTAGTGGACCAAGAATGAGGCTCACGACCCCATTCACCAGGTTTGACATGCGATCCTTTCCCAAAAGAGGTATAGCAGTTCCGAGTACGCGTTCCGACGGCCTGGACCCGAGTATTCCTTCGGCTTCCTCGCCTTGTACTCTCCCGGAATCCCGAGTTCATGTGAAAACCACTTTCCAGAGTTCAACTGCTCTTCTGTTCTTCACTTTCCATTCGCCTTCGTTTTCATGTCTGTACTCCTATCCGAATCCGCGGGTTACCAAAACCAATCACGAAATGTCTTCTCGAAGAACTCATACCAAGTCTCGCACTGGCTGCTTGAACTGTAAGCGACGCAAAGTCAAGGTTAGTTCGTATACTTCTGCTTTTATACTCGGAATCATGTTATGGCTTCGCGAGACATGCCGAGCATATGATCGTCCATGCAACAGTCTAACAGCTAACGCCAGTAGTGTGATGAAGCTCGACCAGCATGTTTCCATTGCGCAAGACATGGCGTGCCTTGCAGTCTCTCATCACAGCCACCTACAAACTTCTCTGCCTCTTCCGTCGATAGTGGCAGTGATGCTTATTCAGCCCGGTTCCCCAACTTGGCTCCTTCGACTCCAGGATCCTTGGATAACCATGATCTAGGCGATTCCCCTGACCCGTCTTTCAACTTCCTTCAATCCAGTCCCACAGACAAGATCGCCCCCTTCCCTCCGCATGAGCTCTGGGCCCACGACTGTGAGCTAATGCATCACTATTGCACCATGACCGCAGAGAGTCTATCTATCCGAAGAGATCTGACATATGTCTGGACCGTTGCGCTTCCTCGATTAGGTTACCAGGACCCCTTCGTTATGCATGGCGTCCTTGCCATGGCGGCCGCTCACAAAGCTTATTTGTGCCCTTCCAGCCGCAGGACATATTTGCCATTGGCTGACTACCACCAAACCCTCGGCTCTGAAGGTTATCGTCGATGTCTCCAGAATTTCCAAATCTCCAATTGGATGCCGGTTTTTGGCTTTGCAACCATTGTGGTATTCCACATGCTAACCCTCCCTTTGCGTATGAATAACCGTATACTGGAAGAACCCATCAAAAACTTTATCGAGCTCGCGGGGCTCCTCAGGGGTATCAAGACAACTTTAGAGCCAGCCCTAAGGCGCATTGTCAAAACCGAATTCGCACCTGTTGTTTACGGAATCTGGACCATTGACTCCGATGAGGCGGATAGGTGCGTACAATTAGCAAGCCTGTGCACCAAAAGTGAGCTAACTCAGAAAATAGCTGCCCCTCTCTTGACAATTCATCTCTACCCACAGATACTTGGGCTGCGTACCAAAGGCTTCGAGCATTTCAAGAAGCTGATATTCCTGCCAGCAGCCTTGAACATTATGCATCAGCCTTGGAAGGCCTCGAATCCTCTGCCCGGCTTTTTGCTGCTGCTGGACTCCACGCAGAGGTGGGAGCAGCACAGTTCTGGATATACACTCTTCACGATAGCGTGCTTTTTGACCTTGCTTCACACAGGCCCCATGCCCTTCTTCTTCTGGCTCATTATCTTGTACACTGGGCAGCCTTAGAGAAGAACTTCTGGTATACGAGAAGTTGGTCTTTGCAGGTAATGGCCGAGATAGAGGAAAAATTGACTGGCCAACCGAATTTTATAGAAATGTTGCATTGGCCCAAGCAGAGGGTGACCGAAACTGTTGCATGGACATAAATATCATGAGCTTTGACGGATGGAGATACTAAGCTCATGGCCTTGACTCAGCCTAAGGAGTGAATAAAGCCTTCAATCACAGCTCTTTTTCTTCCGCTGTATACTCATCACTCGTCGATATAAGCTGGAGAGGGACCCAAGTATCCTCGGTCATGTTCTGGACCATCTGCCGGTATGCATCTTGACGAAGAAGGGAATATGCCTCTAGTTGGTTTGAGCTGAACAATTTTTTAGTTAAGCCTACCATCCCGGGTTCGCTTCTTTCGATTTCTTCACTGGATACATCAGAGAAAGTGTGTTTGCGGTAATAAGAGCCAGGTGCTGGCCTATCGCATGATTTCTCGGTTGGTGCCTCTGAGCGCGAGTCAAGAACCTGTTGAACGCCCATTACTTGCTCAGCTTCGGAACATTCGATCGACCGATGAACAGAGGTGTCTGCAGATGGAGCTTCCAAATCTTTGGCCGGATGTTCTGGTTCAAGTGCGGGGCCTGCGTACAGACCACTCGCTTGAGTGTCCAGTAGAGGGCTCACAAACCTGCGTTCTGTGCGGCAGGACTTTCGCTGCTGTGTATCCTGTGATTCATGGACTGGGGAACTTAGTATAGGGTTCGAGCCGACTGTTGTTTGACTACCATGTTGTTGATGCTCGTTGCTCGATGCGTGCTTAGCGGCCAACCCTTGCATAACGAGATCATGTTCAAATATTTCGCCAGAACAGAGTCGCCCAAACATGGACCCAATAGTAATTCCTAATTAATTTCAGCAGATCCCGTGGTATTCGCTCCAGGTTTGTTACCATTTCTCAGCCATTCAACCGGACTGACAGTGCATGGCCACACGTCTTTAGGCTGGAAAATCTGCACGAGGTGGCACAGCTCCGGCAATGAAGAATGTCGCGAATAAGGAAAATGGATCGTCTTCGGCAGGTCGATCCCATCTCCAAGCTGCTTGTTCTTGGTATTTCTCCTCAGCCTTTCAACAAGCATAATGATGATTTCATCGGCCGAATGCGCGCTCAGAGTCTCAACATCCCAATTCAATGGTATATTTCGACCTGTTGAGGCAACTTGTTCCAGGAGTTCTTGGAGCATATCTGACATATCGGTCGAAGATGTCGAGGAGGAGAGGGTCCTGACTCATGATTAGCTCGGCTTCGGCAACATTAGTGTACTCAACGAACATATTGAACAAGGCTGCCAAGCTGGCTTGATCCAAATATTCCAATTCGGTTTCCCGTTGAAGGTCGTCTCCACCACCTCCAACCCCAACCTCAGCCAAGTCCTCTCCTGTAGGTAGGTGAGCGATTATAGGCTGGATAGACACGGTCGTAGGTTTTTGCGCCAGTTCACACATGTTTCCCTTCTCGCAACTATGCAAGCGAACATTGACTTCTGACGTTAAACACCCTGGATGCGGCGTGTTGCCGCACATGTGGCCAATTAAAGCTGGCGACTCGGGGGTGAGATGGACGTCTGCATTGAACCGTGAATCGGGGGTATTTGACTTGAGTGAGCCGTAAATGCGAAGTTTGTAATCGTCGACGTGGATCTGTTATTGTCATGGTTAGGCAAGCCAAAGAATAGTGCGGTAAACGTACTTTAGACTTGAGGGCCTTGGACAACGCAACCCAAACATCCTCATATCCATACGTCCAGGCCTGGAGGTGAAAGACGGTGTCATCCGGGTATTTGGAAACTTTTCGCAGCAGCTCAGCTATGCCTTGAGCTTTTGTCTGAAACGGGACATCCTCAGTGAAAGATGTATCAAGATAGATTTTGTCAAGTGTCTTTAACCCTGACGTATATTCGACAAGGTTGGGATTTCGAGAGATGGTATTGACAAACCATGGTTCACTCCGTATGTCGCCAGTGTATAGGATTGCTTTGCCGTTTCCCTCTACCACTTTCGGTTCATTAGTAAGAATTGAAATGGCTTTGTATGTCAGTCTTACAGAACATTACAGCGCCAGGACAATGATTAGCGTCAAAGAGCGTTACCTGGATTTCGCGCCCAGGGCGGAGCTCAATAAATGTGGGTGTCTCGAGAGGTAAGGCTTTCTATCGAGGTCAACTTTAACCCTGAATTCATATCATAAAGGGCGCGCCAACCAATACTTTGCTGAGATGCTTGAAGGTTTGCTGTCTAGCCTCCAGTATGCCTTTCGCATAATTGACCCTACAAGGGTACCGCTCAAGGCGAAGAAGAATTTCTCGAGTAGCAGCCGAGCAGTAGACACTGGATTGATCAATCAGTCAGCAACCTAGAAAGGGCTTGGCTGCGTACAATGGAGATCGTAGGCTCTCTAGACCAGCGAGGTGATCACTATGAACATGGCTCAAGAAGCAAGCCAATGGTGGCTGTGCACCAGCATTTTGACGAAAGAAATCAACTGAGGCTCTGTTAGCTACGATTCATCGATTGAGAAGCATATCGCACTTCGTATGTCTGGAAATTCGGTGACTATCCCGTTGAACGTCGACATTGGCAATGTGTATCCATGTAAATACGCTCTCCAAAGAAGGAACGTGCAGAATCAGCCTAAATTCTCAAAGAGAAGAAGGAACGTGCAGAATCAGCCTAAATTCTCAAAGAGAAGTAAGGCAACCGAAGAATAGTTTCTCGCTGTGCTGGGTGCGGAACTTAAAGCTCAAATATAACTTGAACAGGGAATATGATTGTTGCTCCCGCGGGAAGAAAGTGGATAGAAGGTGCAGGGGACGTGAATGTTTGTACAGGAACGACGCTCGCACTGTAATCCATGCCCTGCTCGGCTCGCAAGCGCAACCTGCACAGTGCTTCTAGCCAGTGGTGCCTGCCCGAACAGCATAACGTACACCAAATCTGGCACCACGATCTCACTTTATTGCAAGTTATGCAGCCAAAATACTCCTGAGTTATAAATTCATCTCATTCAATTTATTGCTAAACTTTGGGCCATGAGCCAACGCAATTATGTGCAATGCTGCATTGCATCTAGCTGTTCATCTCTATATAGGGGATATGAACTTAAACCCTGCAGGGCATTGCGGACCCCTTCGCTCACCGTTAGCCCATGTGACCGTATGGGAAACGGTGCACCTGCCTTCGACATAACGGTTACTTCACGCTCCTTTGGTGTTTGCAGGGGTCTTAAACTTACCGTTCAACGAACGTAAAAGTTCCGATGCCGGCAACTACTTGATATCGCCGGGTATTCTAAGTATTTATTCAAATTAAATGCCTATATCTTAATATTAGACGCTTCTTTAGAATATTATATTTTAAGCGTGGACACTGTCCACCTTCTATTAGTGATTGTCAGTGTGCCGTTAGGAAAATAGCTTACCAGTACCACCAGCTCCTTGTCACAAAGCTTGGAAAACAGATAAGAGGGTAACAAGCAGAGCTTGATTCTTTTTTTTTTTTAAAGATGAGGGATCTTAAGAATCTATTGCCAGTACTTCTTTACAAATACATGGCCATAACCCTTTCCCCTGTCTTTCAAGGATTGGGAAGAGTTACTGTATCGGAGCCAGAACATGGTGAATATCAACAAGCAGATTTCTCCTCAAAATTGCACGAAGTATCTGCCAACATTGTGAATATAACGTTATTATCCAGCTTCTATGGATTAGACTTTTCCTCATCTTAGCAGGTGATCAATTTGATCAGAGACGCTTGTCAATCATAGCCACACGATTCAAGTGTCAATTTGGCTCCAAGCTTCTTCCAGCTTGATTTAGTCTATGATTTCTAGGTTCATGGCTGCCGTTGATATATAATATGAATACGATTTAGTCTACGTCGCTTCTCACACTCTTCTCAACGCAGTCGCTTTTTTATTGCAATTCATCCTGGCCTCTCTAAGGTTATAGAGTGCCTTTGCACTCTCCATACCGCTTGCTGCAGCTCTTCCACCTCTCCGTATCATGCCCCTTGAGGACTCGATCACTAAGGGTAGCGGCTCTAGTGGTACTATCGGCTATCGAGGCCCTTTACGCCAAAAGGTCTCCTGAGTAAAAGCGAAAATGACATATTATTGTCGACGTGATTGGTACTCTGCGCCATGGAAGCATGGTTGGCATTAACCACAAAGGCCACAGCGGAGAGTACCTAGCCGATGGCAATAAATAATGAACGTAATCTATCGAGGCCCGCCCTAATGCTGTTCTTATCCATACTGGAACGAACAATGATTATAAGAACCATGAGCTCGGTATTGCTCTCGATCTCATGAGGTCTATTAGAGACGGGATTTTCCAGAATGCGCCAGATGCCACTATTTTGAGAAAGGACGGTATACTCGTAGCTACTGGGAAGTCAGATATGCAGATCTAACAGGATATGGATAGGCCGATTATATCATCCAGTACGACGGCGGCACTGCCAGAGGTTACCGAGATAATGGCATCCCCAGAGGCAGCGGACGTAAGTGGATAACATAGGAACAATCGCTGGCGGTGTATCAACTCAGGGTCTCGTCCGGTATGCAGACCTTGATGGCGATAGCAAGGCCGACTATCTTGTCACATTTGGGGGTTGGTAGCATCAACGCATATATCAACCACTACCACTGGAAGAGCCCGTTGCCAGACAAGAACAAGGACGACAAGAATGAAGAGGAAGACGGATGGAAATACGATCTCGAGAAGACCAAATGGGGCAACCCCGATCTGAAGGGTGACGATCAGAAAGACATAAAGCTACAGAACCTCGAAACCAAACAGCTCAGGCGCAGCGTTGATGAAAACAGAAAAGAAAAGGGTCCGGACAATGGATGCGTGCTCCTCATGATCGACTCTGATTCAATGACGAAAGATGGTACACTGAATCGTGGAGACGCCCATTCTCGCAAGGATAACATATACCTTAAGGATAATATGCAATTGGAAGACGCCTGGCCCAATGAGTCTATATTCAAGGATACTGCTGAGGCCATCGAGATGTGGACTAACAAACAAGATGCGAGCAAACTTAATGTCGGCCAGAGGGTAGTGACGGAGGGTACCTGCGAGATCTCCTGCATGCCGATGTCATGAACAGCGTTTTCCCTTGGACCTGGACAACCGGCCCCCGCTGTATGATGTGTTTAGAGGCAACTCCAACCGTATTACAGCCACCAAAAAGGTCACGGAGTGGGATGGTATCATTTACGCCGACGGCATAAGACAGGAGGAGTCACCGTCAAGCCTGCATCTGGGCTGCGCACGAATACTCAACAAGGGAACAACATTTAGTTACTGAACCGTCTTTATGAATGATATTCCCGACCCCCGGTGCGGCAGTCAAAAAAGCCGGTCTAGTAGTGCTCTGCCCACATCTACGATAGGACTCGGAGGCGGCGTTTCTACGTTGATTACGACTGTGCGGTTTATGGGCACCACAAGCAGTGCGCCGACCATTCATAGCACTCCCAACACATAGTACTGCAAGCCGAAGATGATGAGCTATCAAGTTGGCCACCTATCTGCTCGCCCCCGCTCGAAACTTGATGAAAGTCATTAGTTGTTAGATTGAATGCCCTGTAACTGACTTACATGGAGGTTAATCTTAAATGATCCCAGCAACCAACTGCAACAGTGGTTCCAGCATAGGCTGCGGTGAGCCGCCCAGATGGAGTGTTCCAAATGCACCTGGAGCTCTTCATTTATTATTACATCGCCATAATGTCGCCCAGAAACGATTCATCTGTGTCCACTTCTGACGGAGGAACGGACACAGCTTCGGACACAGTTACAGCCACGGATACAGCAACAGGCACAAAGCTGCTCGCCCTCACAACTCCGTTTGAACAACCAAGTGGATGCGACTCCAACTTTGCCCAAACGAATATCTAATGGCTTGGATCTACTATCCAAGTTCTTTTGTCAGAGGCTATGCCATCCTACTACCCGTCAGGCTGGGAAGATATCACTCCCAGCAGTCGTTTCGACTTCTATCCAGCTGTATGCCCCAGCGGCTGGGTTTATCATTCTATTGGCCTGAAGATTTCCGCCGTTCTTTCAGTCGCCAATTGTTGTAATAGGTGAGCCACATCTGTTGCCTGCCTTGGGATGCTGTGGCTGCTACAGAAGCTGACTTGGCAATGGTTACACTCCAGTATGGGCCAAGAGCGAGTATAGGTTCATTGAGGACGAGCCGTTTGGCAGTACCGTTGATTGTGCACGATGGGGACAATACACTGGCGGCTATAGCACACCAGACAATACTCAAGAAAGTAAAACCTTGATACTCCACAGGGCTTGGACTGTATCATGGAATGAATCCGACACGTCGACATTGACACCACAACTACCTAGCTTAACTAACGGTATGGCGATTCCAACCTGGTCCCCTGGGGAAGAGATTCCTGGTGGCAAATACGATCCTCTCCCACAGGACAATGGCCCAGTCCAGACAGACGCGATCATATTTTTGACAATCAGTCTGCTTATAATGTTCGTGGGTATCTTGACCATCTCGGTATGTGCCTGTGTACGTCGTCATAAGACGCAATTTAGGAAGAGAGCTAGGCACGTAGCAAACACGACTACTTCATAAGTAAATACTACGGTAAAAGTTTATGTACGTCCAATTCTAGAAAGCTGCAGTTAAAAAGCTGAACAGCGGGTGCGTCAATGAATCTATGCAAGTCAATACTAAGTGAGTTCGTCCATGGGCAACAGTTTCTGTCCGCTCTCTTGCCATCAAGCTCAGACGTATGGGATGCTTGTAGGCGCAGCAGCCAACATGAAAGAGAGCGGCGACGATTGCGGAGACTTTGTGTTCACCGTAGCAAGAAGGTCGGCAATAAGCGGTGATGGCATTCACATTGGGACATTATTTGCATGATAAGTATAGGCACAGTAAGCATGAAAATATAATGAATTGATGTCACAACCACAAGTAAGGTAAGGTATGTTAAAAGAAAGCTAACCCGTTGCCTTCGCATCTCTAGAGTATCATAAAATCCAAGGATCCCTCCCCCAGACTCTGCAAGAGGCATAAGCACACTGCCCAGCTAGTATAAGAAATAAAACCGAGACATCCCACACAACTTCATTACCAAACTCCTGCACGCCGTTGACTGCTAATTCGTTGATCGTAGTTCGTTTCCGTCCAGCAACACATTATGACGCAACGGCACCTGTCTTGTCCGCAATAGTTTCCTTCTCTAGCAGCGTGCCAAGATGTTGAAGATCCTCGCGGGCTTTGGCATCGCGTTCCAGAATTCTCCGAACAACCTCCCACTCTCTGCGGGCCATCTGATATGCTTGAGGTAGGATGAATTGCACAGTTGGCGCAGTAATCCAAGGGCCGAGAAGCTCCTGAGCTACGGCCACACCTGCTTGTTGAGCTTGATGCTTGTGTGCATCGGACATCTGAGGTGCTGCGGCTGGAGGCGGCGGTGGTGGCCGAGAGTAAGGTGGTTGAGGAATAGGAACTGGCGTTGTAGATTGCCACTGAGCCGGAGATGATTGTTGGGGAAATCCTCCTTGAGGAGCTTGTGGGGTTGCGGGCGAAAATGCTGGGCCAGTTGACGCTATTGAGTTGCTCCTCTGTACCTGAGCTGTAGGGACTGGTGATCCCAGTGCGTGGGTATCCTGTTGGTTGGTGACTCCATCCTTCAATTGCTTAAGCTGCTCGGGGTCAGTGTGGTAAACAAACACTGCTAGTAGCATAGGCTCTGTGCGAATCTTTGGGATCTTGTTATCAACCAGATTGAGCATGAACTCAGGATAGTTATCCTCCCCAGGAGGAACTGGCACAAGGTATGTGTCTCGGACGTTACCAATCGCCTTATCTCCAATAACACCATAACGCTTCTTACTAATGAAATAGTTGAGGAGGGCATGAAACTCCGTATGAGAAGCTGGAGATACAGGTGTGAGGGAGACAACAATGATGTCAGTAGTCTTGCTGTAACGGAGTCCGCAAAGATACTCGATGGCACTTTGTTCAGTAATTCGTCCAGCGACTGTTAGCCGTTTAGGAATGAGCTTTGACCATGGCCCTATCGAAGCAAAGTTGGCACCACCAATGTACTTGGCCGTGGCAGAGAAGTCTGCGATTGAACTCATAGCAAGAGATCCAGACCAAATCACATCGGGGTCTTGGGGTTCCTCTGTGGGTGAATAAGGAGGCGAATCATTCTCCTCTTCGAGCATGCGGTCAACGTCAGCATCCACGCCGGGACCATTCGCCCCGGTGACTATAGCGGAAGGCCGGCGGTTATGCGATACAGTAGGGGATTTGACGCTGGAGAAGACCTTGGTGATATCGAAGTCAGGATGACTCGGTGATCGCTGCTTGTCATCAACCTGTTGTGGGTGCGATGCCAGGTCTGCTGTGTCGCCTCCTACAGGTTCCTTCTTAACGGCCTGAATGTCTTGGCGACGGGGAGGTCCTGGTGGGAGAGGCACGGCAGAATCATTGATGAAGGTCTCGTCGTCAACAACCTCTTCGCCCTTGTGCGTTCGTCGTACGCGAGGTCCTGTCTCGGAGGTGTAGAAGATGGATTGCTTTTCTGCCTTTGCCTTCATCTCTGCAGTCTGCTTCTGCATCTCAGACGACGCAAGCTGCTCCGATGTCATAACGGCCAGGGTCGCAGGTGACAGAGTCTTGTAGACAAGTCCCTGGCACAGCTCCGGGTTATTCTTTAGGTTGAAGCTCAATGACTTGATCTGCTGGTTATACTCCTTCTGTCCCTTGGTGACAGGGTGCGTGTCATATACACCGCGCTCGATCTGGAGAGCGAAAGTCTCGGACATAGAATCGACTGTATCGCCTTCCTCAAGCTGGAGTTCACCCTGCTTCTGCATCGACATTAAAACGTGAATGATAGATTTGCTCAATGCTTTGGCTGGTCCGGTACGAGAACTGGGCAAGTCTCCTATCGACTTGGGTAGGTCATCTGGTGGTGTATAGGAGACGGGAATAAGCGCAGCTCCGTTCTCTGACACACGGCGAATCTTTGTCGACTAAATCCGCAAATCATATTAGTACTAGGTCATTCAGTAGGGGGCAGGAAGTCATACCTTGCCATCAGTGTCATGCGAATCTTCTCGGGCTTTTCGCTTGCCAGTCTTTGTGTCCTTCTTCTCCTTGGTGGCATCAGGGACAGGTGATGACTTGGCCTTGTTCTTGTCTTCATCCTTGGCCTCGCTATGGCGCTTGCCTTTGCCTTTGCGTCCACCACGCTTCTTCTTCTTGGCCTCTTCTTCGTGTGCTTTGCGCCGGGCTTCCCAGGGCTTCTCACCCTTGGCCATACCATCGAGGAGTTCCTTGTGATCGTCTGGGCGACATTGTTCGCACCAGTAATGCTCCGGGATCTCATCGTCGAATGAGCTTACCCCCACACAGACGTTGTGCTGCCATGCGCCGCAAGTCTCGCAAGCGATCCAAGCTTCACCGGAATCCTCGTCTTGCTCTGTGGCGCCGCAAACGCAGCGTATCAGCTCATCCTCCTCCTCCTCTTCTTCTTGATCTTGCTTCTGCTCTTGCTCTTGTTCTTGTTCTTGTTCCTGCTCTTGCTCTTTGGCCTTTTTCGTTTTCTTAGTCTGTCGCTTCTTGGGCATAGTCGCAAGCTCTAGTTCGTCGAATGACTTGGTGTGCTGGCCCTTGGTCGCGCGCACCGAACGTCGGGGTTCTGCTTCGCCTGAATTGGTGTTGTTAGTTGATGCTTTAGAAAGCTTGGGTTTGCGGTGGGCGTCGCGCTTTGGGGTTGGGGCATCTCCAAAAGGCCGAGGGTGCTTTGGAGACTTAAGAAGTTGTAGTCGCTTACCAGACATGATTGAGGTGTGTAAAGATGTTTGCGGCGCGGTTGTCGTGGAAGAGACGCGTGCCGCTTTTGAACGACGTGAGATGGCGACGCAGTGGTGTTGGAGGGGTTTCTACTGTTGCAACAAAGCGCAGGATGGTGTTCGCCCTTAGACAGGCATTGGGGTAATTACGTGGGAAATATTTGAGTCACGACTATGTCAAGAACAATTTCAGGTTCTTCCCAGCTGATCCACGCGAAGATGCTTGTCCGTATCTTCAATCTCTATACGTCTTGGCGCAGAGACACTCTCACTAGCACTGGCACTCCAGTTGAAATTAGACGTGCGCCAGATAAACAATAATGTCGCTTGGTTGTTTGCCAATTGCGCTCAGGGTGTTGAATACTTTGATTCCGTAAGGAGGCTTTACAGAGTTCGTGGAATATGCGCGACAGTTTTGAGTGGTGCAGTTCTCCAGTATCAGCAAAATGTTGCGGGTCGCGTGCCGAGGTTGGAAAGACGTGCGCTCTTCGAAAGTAATATTCGGTGCCAAGTTTGAAGAGTTGCAGCTGATAATAAAAGGCAGCGTTGTATCGTCAAGCTGGTTGTGAAATATGTCGTTGCGTCCGTCAACCGAGATGATCGATGTTGTAAAAGGGAAATGTTGCGATTTCAAATCTGGAGGGGAGGAGGGAGCTTATTGCGGAGGTAGAAACTTTCGGTACTAGCTTCCATCCGCTCGTGCCCTACAGCGGCTGAATTATGGTGGTAGGTGGCAGGAACCAGGATAAATTCGCGCTTGTGACACTTCAATGGGGGGGGTTTCGCTTTGCGCGTCCCTCAAAATCGGTATCAGCAAACTTGGCCGCTTTCAAGTGGAAGACAGAAATCTTCAGACACTTTAGTGCTAACGAAGCCACCTCTTTGCACAAGTACTTTTTACTCCCTAGCGCGTCAGGAAAGCGGTTTGATGCCTGACGGTGGCAAACTGTTTGCCTGAGAAACAAGCCACGAGCTTCGACGGTCAGCAATGGAAGGCGCTAGGATTGTCATAGCAAATGTGCTAGCCTTGCCCCTCCAGTGTGATCAGATTGGCTGGAGTAGCCCCCCACTTCTAACACCTGAGGCACCAACCCCTCAGCCTTGGTGCTGAGCAGTAACAGCAGAAAGCTAACGCGGCGCGGCGGCCTAGAGCTCCGTTACAGGTAACGACCTGGGCTGCACCGACGTAAACGAATCCACAGCCTGAACTCCATCAACCAGATCGTCACCATTGCAGCGGCTCTTTATCTTGTTTGACCTGATTTTTATTTCTCTCAGAGATACCTACTACTTCGTTGATTCAATCTCTGCCGTCGTCATAACCTGCCCATCATGTCTCGACGTTACGATTCCCGAGTGCGTTGGCCTTCGAAGCTCCAGTACCTGGAAGCTCCCACCAAGCTAACCGATTCATATAGACAACCATCTTCTCACCAGAGGGCCGTCTATACCAGGTTGAATATGCTCTAGAGGCCATTTCCCATGCAGGTACCGCCATTGGTATTCTGGCCAAAGATGGTATCGTCCTTGCCGCCGAGCGAAAGGTCACCTCAAAGCTGCTAGAGCAGGACACTTCCGCCGAGAAACTCTACATCTTGAACGAGTGCGCAGACCCATACAATGGAACTTTCTACTAGATTTAGCTGGCTAATGTTGTATTCCTGTGTATAGTAACATGATCTGTGCCGTTGCTGGAATGACCGCCGATGCCAACATCCTCATCAACTACGCCCGACAAGCTGCTCAGCGATACCTCCTCACCTACAACGAAGATATTCCTTGCGAACAGCTCGTGCGCCGACTTTGCGACTTGAAGCAGGGCTACACTCAACACGGTGGTCTACGACCTTTCGGTGTCTCCTTCATCTATGCTGGCTGGGACCCTCGAAGACAATTCCAGCTCTACCTGAGCAACCCCTCCGGCAACTACGGTGGCTGGAAGGCTACAAGTGCGGGTGCCAATAATGCGAGTGCACAGAGTCTGCTCAAGCAGGACTACAAGGAGGATTGCACTTTAAAGGAGGCCTGTGGTATGGCTGTTAAGGTCCTCAGCAAGACCATGGACTCAACCAAGTTGAGCAGCGAGAAGAGTACGTTTTACTACAAGGAGTCAACCATAACCCCTGCTAATACCATATTTAGTCGAGTTCGCAACAGTTGGACAGACCGAGGACGGCAAGATCTACCACCGTCTGTGGAGTGCTGACGAGATCACGGCGTTGTTGAAGGAACATGATCTGGCGAAGAACGAGGAGACAGAGGAAAAGTAAGGAACAAGGAAATAGATTCTTGATAGATGGGGGAGAAAGGAATGCGGGGCTACTCTTATCTGCCCCTGTACAATAATATCATGAAATGACCACAAAATGATGATCCAACTCCTGGCTTCTGCCAAGTCTATCACTGTTGTCGAACATGGGGTTGAAGCTTCGATGAATGAGTTGTGCGTGCAATGCAGATTAAACCAGATTGTTCCAATAGAGCCTGCAAGCTATACCTAAGTCCCCAATATCAGCGTCGCGAACCTCTCAAGTTTTCCATCTCGAATCCTACATCTGTCCCTCTTGCTGTCTCCTCATCGTCGGTGATTCGTTGCCAGCCCGGCTGGGTGTCAACTCCTGGTCGTGGGTAGGGCTCATCGCACTTTTGGGAGGATAGTCGGGGGAAGTGACGGCGGTAGCTCCAGTATGCAACGCTCATGCCTAAGGCCGAGCCTACGCAGACATCGTAAACGTCGTGGCGGTAGTCCTCACAGCGGGAGATGGCGATTAAACCTGCTCCAATGAGTGGCAGGAAGCACACCAAAGCGCGGCTAAGATCGCGGCCTCCAGCTGAATAGCGGAAAACATGTAACTGTCCGGCAAGGAAGAGGCTGAGAAACCCGAGGCCAGCAAAGGAGAAGGATGAGTGGCCGGAAGGGAACGACCGCCATCCCTCCTGGAGAATATGGCCATCTTCTGCCGTGCAGACATCTATGGTGACCAAGGTGTTGGCCTTTGTGCCAATCTCGGGCTTGCAACGGTCCAACAGGTCAGGTCGAGGTCGGCCAACGGCGTTCTTGATGATGTCAGTGATGAAGGATGTAAGTACAATAGAGATAAGAAACGAGAGGTATGTGACTTCATGTTTGGCGGCTGAGGATCGCGCGACTATGTTGTAGGCGATTAAGACTCCCAGTGGTATGAAGAGAGCGTATACAAAGTTCATAACTAATGGATCATGTCAGGTCTTGTGAGGGAAGATGGAACCCGAAGTTCTAGACGTACAGACAGGAACACGCTCATGAACCGCAAAAGGGTATGAGATCTGAAGGTCGTTGACGAAGAACATGCGGTGGAAAGGGTTGACAAAGAGGACCGTCTATGTGAATTTGTCAACCGGTGTTCTGTACTCTCATGAAAGGTATAGTACAGACCAGGATCCAGCCCGTTAGGAGAAACAGGAAGCCGACATAGTCAGGCGCGTGAGTTGTCTGTTTGTTTCCGTCAGTCTTTGCTTATCGTTCCAGATCTTATAGGGCTGATCTACCTTCCAACACCTCCGTAGAAATGAGATGGGCCCGTTGGATGAGCCATAGTTATGAGCTGGAGCCATGATTGATGACGGAGTTTAGAAGTGGATGTAAAAGGCGGAGCTGTCGGAGCATAGGCAAACTTGGTATCGTGAATGATTCTAGAAAGCAAACTCCTGTAGGTCTATATAGGAGCTGTACGTCTTCGTTATCGTGTTTTGTCGCAAAGAGCTGCACTTGAAGGGTCGTTGAGAGAAAGTTGGTAGATCGTCGCTAAGGTTGGACATTGCGCCTGAAGCGGAATTGAGGACCCCTGATCTTCCGATCGGGTTTCTGGGGCCTTGTAATAAATGACAGCATTAGACTACAGTGACGATAAACTTTCTGTTGTTGTTCCTTTAAAGCATCTACAACGACTACTAATAAATAGAAAAATTATCAAAATCAGGTCACTATGTGTATTTCCATACCCCAAAGTGGTTTTGAATATCTTGTTGTTTTGACTCCGAAACACGCATGGCTTACTGTGCTGAGCATCTTTGCTTATTCAATATCCGTTCCATCAACCCATTATTCCATACTACCTAGTCGCAGGCCATGATCCATATCAGAGCACTTCACACACAAGCAGACAATGAGCACCAGAGTTTACTTACGAAAGAAATATGAACATGTCATATCGCAATTTAGAAACCGTGCCTGGATTAATATAAGCACGAGAATCATGGGGGTTTTTCTTTTTTAGCAAATATTGGGAGATCTACAGGGTAAGCAAACCTAAACTGATCCTAGGCCCAAGCTCTTTTGGATTTCTTCTTGTCAAGGTTGGTAACCAGCCAACTTTTCTTGCTAGACTAACCATACCACTTTCTTGACAACAAAATATTGCTCGAAACAAACTTGCGCGGTTCTGTCGAGATATAGGAGCCGCTTCCAGCACATCTATATATCGATCTCTGTACCTTAACCAACAACTCCCGAATCAACAACCTGATGTCATAAGTTGCGACGCGACGAACGAAATGCTTAGGTCGACACATACGCCATCGGCAGCTGCTCTGGCACCGCTCCCTCCGGGATGGAGTGAGCACACAGCGCCGACAGGCCATACATATTACTACAATGCCGAAACCAAAGCATCAACATACACGCGCCCAGGTGTTCAACCCCCTCCACAGCCCGCGCAAACTCCTGCGTACCCGGGCTACGGCTCAATACCATCTCTGGCCGACCCTAACGCCGCCAATGCGTATATGGCACAAATAAACCAAGAACAAAACGGGCCAAGACATTTCAGCTCGCGAGGGGGCCATGGGGGTGGCCGTGGGGGCTTTGAAGGTCGACCACGTCCGCAACCTGTTGACAAACCAAGGAGGAAAGAGCCGATCCCAGGATGCGAACCATGGATTCTAGTATATACGAAGTACTCGAGGCGCTTCGTATACAACCCTGTTAAGAACACCAGCTACTGGCGCATCCCCGAGAAGCTGATGCCAGCTATCCTGGAGCTTGACAAGGCGCGGCTTCGACAGATAGCCACAGGAGGAGCCCAAGAAGACACAGAAGCTAAACAGAATGATAAGCAAGATGAGAAAACAGCACCGCAAAAGGCTGACGCCCCTGTGCCAGGCCTGGACGACGACAGCGAATATGAAGAAGTCGAAGTTACGGATGACGAAGGCGAGGGTGGTGAGGGCGACGGAGAACACCCATCAAAGCGACAACGGACCGCAGAACCTGATGCAAACGAAGATGCATCGTTGGAGTTTACAGAAGCTGATTTTGCAGCACAACTACAAGCCATGGGGGACGATTACGGTCTTGAACCAGGCGATTATGACGATGGCAATGCAGAGGAATGGCCTGAAGGTGCCGAGGGAGTGCCATTATCCGAGGACGACGCGAAATATTTGTTCAAGGATCTCTTGAATGACTTCAACATCAACCCCTACAGTCCGTGGGAGAAACTCCTGGAGGAAGGCAAGATCATCGATGACCTACGGTATACGGCACTCAGCACAACGAAAGCACGCCGTGATTGCTGGGACGAGTGGACGCGTGAGAAGATCGCGGAATTAAAGGAACAACGGGCGAGGCAGGAAAAGCGGGATCCTCGTATTGCTTACATGGCATTCCTGCAAGAAAAGGCAACGCCGAAGTTGTACTGGCCTGAATTCAAAAGGAAATACAAAAAAGAAGACGTCATGAGAGATCACAAGATCAATGACAAGGATCGCGAGAAGGCGTATCGAGAACATATTGGCCGGCTGAAAATGCCCCAGTCCAAACTCAAGTCCGATCTCACTGCTCTTCTCAAAGCCCAGCCCGTACACCTGCTTAACAACAAGTCGTTATCAACCGGCTTACCCGACCCGGTCCTCACCGACATTCGATTCATATCGCTCGAGCCCCAGATCCGTGATCCCCTGATCGAGGCTTACGTGAGCAACCTACCTCCGCCACCTGAGGACCCCGATGCAGCAAAGGACGACGAGGAGCAGCGAAAGCAGCGTGATGCACGAGACAAGCGCGAGAAAGCCTTGGAAGAGAGGAACCGTGTAGTGGAGGAGCAAAGGAGGAAGCGGGATCGAGAAGTGGCTGCCAGCAAAGCCAGATTGAGGGATGAGGAGAGGGAACTGGAGATGGCCATGAGGGTGGGCAAACAAGGGCTGCAGAGTCAACTTGCTAGCATGAAGGTTGCGGAGAACGAGTCATGATGCTTGGCTGCATCGTGTATTTGTTCATCTATCTGTAGCTTGTCTAATTGTAGCGACCATTTCTTGCTATTGTTCAAGTTTCTTTGAACAATTACAGTCCATACATGAATGTGAACTTCTTGTCTGCATAGCGGCGGTCATTGAGCCTCTCGCTCTCAATCTCTTCTGCCGACATTGTGCTCAATATCGCCATCTTGCGCTTGTTTACTGCTACAAGTAAGAATCGATACGACACATATCCAACCAGAGCTATGGCCAGAAAACCCAACGTGACGTAGAATGGCACTTTGTAATGAGGTCTGTATCGTTGGCGATACAGCTGTGCCCCAATCACACCTCCAAGGTTACCGAACCCATTGACACCAAGAACAAGGGCACGCTTACCAGGCTCGGGTGTATTGCCGCTAAGCCAGGCCATTGTGAGAGGAGCAGAGATGTATACGCCGGAGAGGAGGACACACAGCGATATGTATTGCCCAACTTTCGAAGTAATCGTGACGGTAAGAATAAGACCAACGATGCCGATCAGCAGGCCACCCAGGATATGATAACCTCGTTCCTTGAAGTGATCTGAGCTGAGGGCGAAGGCATAGAGACCGAGGGCGCCGCAGACGAAGGGAGGGACTGTCATCTTAGTTTAACAGTTAGTTGAGTTCGATGGAAGCTCATATGTAAGTAGAACATACCAGGTTGGCAAGGATAGACTCATAGCCTAGCCCCTGTACAACCAGAGGCAGAAAAACCGAAAAGGCACTGCTGGGAACACTCGCGCAAACGTTGAGTACCAGGACAGTCCATAGCTTCCAATCTTTGAGCGTCTCGACAAAGTCTCTCTTGCTCAGACGGTTCTTTTCTATTCCGTCTTCACTGTATTCGTGCTGCACGAACTCAGCATTGTCCTGTTTCATCCGTTCGACAGCAAACTCTCGTTCTTCCGGTCGTAGGAACCAAGCAGAACCTGGGCCATTGGGTAGCCACAGCCAAGCCACGAGCGCAAGGAAGCATGTCAGTGCCCCTTCGATGAGAAAGAGATACTGCCAGTTTTTGAGGTGACCGCCATGAAGATGGAAGATACCGTACGCTTGGAAGAGTAAGTATTTGTTACGACTGAGTTGAGTTCGAAACCTACAGATTGAGCCAGAGAAGGCACCGGCAATGGCATACTGCCCATAGAACAGAGCAAGTCTGACACAGAAATCATATCGCGGGTAGAAAAATGATAGGTAAGCAACAGCTGTGGGATAGAAGCCCGCCTCGAAGGCGCCAATGAGCAGGCGTGTGGCAATGAGTGCCTCTAAAATGAGGTCAGAAAGAGTTACAATATCAGTAAGGCAAGGAGAAGGCTGACGTACCACGACCTCTGATAAAAGCCTGACCGATAGTCACTACACCCCATCCAAACTTTGCTTTGTATTAGCTCACCCCACCAATGCTGAGTTGTGGATTATTAACTTGCCATTAGAAAGGGGATCCAGTGCCTAGCACCGATGTAACGACCAGCGGCGGCGGAGACAGGCTGTAAAACAACAAAAGTGACAAAAAATAAGGAGACCGCTTCGTTCAGATCATCGGGCTCAGCTCCTATGTCCTTTGTAAAGCCTGTATTGAATTAGTTGGTATATATGTGGACAGAATGAAGCACTGAGAACTCTTTATACCTTGCGTTTCAGCATTTCCAACATTGCCACGATCAAGACCATTAAACAGATATAGAAGAGATAGCAGTGGAAGCAGGGCCACGTCTAGCTTCTGATTTAATGCTTTGCTTCTTTCTTTGGTTTGCTCGACTGCAGTGGCCTGACTCGACCGAGCCTTGTGCGGCTGAGTCGACTTAACAGCATCTCGATCGGCCATGGCTGGGGTGGTAGTTTAAAAGTGAAGGCGTGGATAATTTGCTACTTTCACAAAATAAAAGGAAACGGGAGTGGTACCTTATAGGATGAAAGCAAAATTCAGGAGTGAACTACTAGCGTCTTAACCCGTTCATATAGACAGAGGCAATGCTCTCTATTTCGTATAGGTTCTTGAAAGACACATACGCATATTGCGGATTATCGATAATAGCTTGGCCTGACTCTCAATCCAGGATTGAATGGGGGGCAGGCCCAATGAGAGCTTCTCCAACGGGTATCCCAAGAACCTGGTAAGCGTGATCCAGGTGAAGGCCCGATCCGGGCGTTATTACGTTTGTCAGTATCGTGTAATTAAGGCTTTGACGTTGGCCTATCACGAAGTAAGAATCTGACGGCAGACCAGCCGCTCGGGATTGAGGCTGACAAGAACTGCCTCGAATAGGCATATGCTCAGCGCCATGGCTGCAGCCTTGATCTGGGTTGCCTGGTGCTGGGGCACCTACTGACCGCATCTTTAGCCTGCGCAAAGCATGTTGATAGTGATGAATAGCTGAGTTGGGGTCGAAAAGTAGCGGACATGAAGCTAAGCAAAGCCATCTTGACTCATCACCAAGGAGCGGGTACTCGTATAACGAGTCGACTCGTGCCTCCACAATTGTGCGCAAAACCGGGAAGGAATTCTAAGTTTGCTGTGACTAGCAAATCATGTTGCTGATGATCTATGTCGTCAAGTCGCGGGCTGTGTCTTTAGGGCTGTAAGGCTGACATATACCCCGGAATCAAGGATCGGTCGCACTGCTTACTGAGAACGTGCTTTCCCACCCGTGGTACTGGGTTGCGAATACGCCCATTTTCAAACAAGCGCTTATGGCTGACTTGAATAAACGTTCTAGAAAACCATTTTGGGACAACCCCAGTTACCGGATCCAGACATTGATATCCATACCTTGAGCAGAAATCCACTGCCCGAGTGGGAACTTCCCAGAGAGTCGTAAGACCCTATGTGATCCATCTTCACTACCAACTTTAATACAAGCCGCTTTGGCGAGTAATGTAAAGTGCGGCAGAAATTGTGAAAGAGTAGTGAAACTCTCCAGATTGAGAAGGCGAATGTCAGACAACCCCCACAGCCATATTGGTTCCACTAAGTTTGACGCTGTGGTTTGAGCCTCCGTCAGATTTCCAAGGCACCAAGAGATACAAAACGGGCATATGATGCGGCTATTGGTTGTCGGGGAACATATGTGATGTACCTGCTCATATTGTCGGGGTTAAGATCCATGCTGCATATTGGGTTGCTCCGACTTTTGGCTCAGAGATTCGCAAAGTATTGGTCAGTCTTCTGTCCGACTTCCTCAGCATACTCCCATATTGCCTTAGAGTCGGTGTCCCGGTCTTCAGTGATAAAGTGATCAATCAAGTCGGATGACACCCATTCGAAGCACACGTTTTTGACATTGACTTGAGAGTGGGGGCTCTCCTTAAGAGACGAGCTAAGCTCTCCCCAAGCTTGGATAACCTCCTGCGGATTGTTCTCTTTCTGGCATGGGGGCAAGAAATGCAGAAACTTCTCTTTCTCGGAGAGTATGACAACCTTCACTCCAGGGGCAACGTATTTCGCTGTCAAAACGGCTGGCAAAGAACCGACTTTGTTGCTAACTGCAGCCGTTCTGCTGATTAGATTCGCTCCGATTAAGACAATATCGACACCTTGCGCTGCAACACCGACACTGGCATCCGTGTGGACTGTCAGACTAGCAAGGGTCTTGCTTTCACTGGCTGATGAAGCAATTACTTCAGCCATCTTGACACCTTCGAAGAGTAGCCGGGATTCGAGCACATTAACTTCTATCGCAAAGTATTGCCCAACACGTGGGCGACAGCCGAGGCTGACTATTTCGTTAATAGCGCTCTTGTTCAATGGGCAGCTGGACGATAAATTGTCTTCAATTATCTCCAGCCCTGATAAGACAATGCCGAGGACTGATGCGCCCTTGGTTTCCCGCCCGTTTTTCCATAGATGCAACCCGGCAAGTCTCAAGTTCTTCCACCAACGATCTCGATCCATGAGGTCAAGCTTCTTGATCACATAAATGTATGTATCGAGCGCCTTTGTAGCCAGCTGGCGCGCTCCGCTCACATGATCGTTCTGCAGTGCGACCAACCCTGATTAAGCGTATCGCCAGCTTCTTCGTCCAGGTCAATGTCATACCACACACCCTTCGGAGACTTTTGAGGATACAAGGGACGCCTTGGAAGTCCTCCGAGTCATTAACAGCATCTGGGTCGAACGATTCGTAGCCTTCATGCTCCTAGTCTAATTTGATTCCAGCTTCGCCTCGACCACCTTCCTCTACCGATTTAAGGATGAAAGCAAAATTATTGACCGTCCACTCTCTTCCAATTGACTCATCAACAAGAGAATGGCTTTCCTTGCCGAAATAGGTTCAAAGAACCGTTTGTGAGAGTTGTTGCTTCTTCGAGTTCTCGCCAAGCTGTGATAAGTGGACCCGCGTCATTCTCCTCCATTGCTGGAAATGCCTGCATACTTGTGTCTGAAGTATGTAAGCTGAATTTTTCTGCATGGTAATAGATCAGGCTTACTGGTAAGTTCTTACGTTACCCCTCCGTCGGAACAGAGAACTTGTGGCTTCTTGGCTGTATCATCGGAGGGAAATTTGAAGATGAAGCACGTCGCGACGGCTCTGCGCTTAAGAGGCGCTATTTGAGATAAAAACCCTACAAGTTCTGGGCAATTGGAGATGTGAGCCTGAGACAACATGCACACTTGATGACATGACGGCTTATTGAGAGAGTAAACAAGTCTTTGAGTGGGTAAGACGTTGGCAATGTCGGGCGTCACCCGCTTCATCACATGACTCCCGCATGCCGCCTTCCAGTTAAACCCGAAGCGAGATGATTATTTACTAAGGCAGGAGCATACTTGCGATCTCTTGCGCTTTTCTTTCGAAGCTAATACTTAGGTACCTTACCTGTTAGCTGTCGTGGCTCTATCCGAACTCGATCTGGAACAGGTTGGGGATTCAGTCAACTTGTGGCAGTCCGACATACCAAATACAATAATACCATGACATCTTCGAAGTAGCAATTTCTTGACCGTTGTATAATAATCCCTTTTATCGTTTAAATTGTTCTGTTCAATAATTATATTAAGCCAACGATTGCCGCTATCAATGTCACATCCAGCTTTTGCCTCAAATCAGATAGCCGTTGAAGGCCTGCCAATCAACTTCAATCCAAGAAACCAGCTCATTGTATAGATCGTGACCTTGATCAATAAGAATCGGTTGCTGCAGCGCCTCTGAGGTCAACTTATCCGACCATTGTTGTCCCATATCTACTGTTGTTCGATTTGCAATTGGATCGTAAGTCGTTGAGGTTTGCGTCATATTGATAGGGCGTGTTACGGTGTTCATGTCAACTGGTATAGGGAGTCGCTGCACAAGGACACGAAGATCTCGAAGAACCGTGGCACAATCCCGCCCATAGTTGCTTCCAACGCGACTCTCATCCTCGAATCGAGCGATCACAAAATCTAGATCCAGCGATCGAGCTTTGTCGCTTCTGGAAGAAGGACATAGATCCTCGACCAGCTGCTGTAACATCAACACAATAGCAGAGTTGAAGATGAAATGGAGACCAGCTTGGAGGAGCTTCCGAGGATGGTTGACGAGTAAAATCTGGCGTGCAAGTCGGATGTTGTGTTCTGCCGAGGCTACGCATCGCTTGAGCTGTGGTAGCTGAGGATGTGAACTCAAGGAGCATTGGCGGGAAACAAGTTTTTCCGCAAACGACTTCTTCACGAAAGCAAAGAAGACCGGGCGGACAGTTAAGATTATGAGCTAGAAGTACAGTTAGTCACTACGTTTACAAGAGAGAAGCAAAGAAAACAAATGAAGTACCTGATTGTAGTGCATGTGCAGCAGACAGGTAGCCGGGTCATTGCTTAGTCCATTACTTGTGAGTCGTACTGATGCCGGAAGGTGCAGACTCCAGTCATCAAGCATGGCGATTTCTCCTTCGAGACTTCTAACAGGTCTAACATTGTCTTCTGAGGGGGATATGCGGTATGTATTACAAACGATATGGCTTGAGATTCTCGAGAGCTCAACATGAGCCTTCAGGCCGTCCGCCGGAGGTAGAGAACTATGGACCAATGTAAGTTAAGGGACAAACAAGAGCAACGCTGTGACTTACGGGGCATCGCAAGGAAGAGGTAGCCGGATGGCATCATCCATGATAGTCGGGGGTCTTCCCATGAGGCAGCTTAGATAGCGATCTAGTACATAGAGTGTCCAAAATACGCGCTTGCCGCTCTCATCTAGCCAGCCCCTATGTGCACCGTGCATGATACTGATATGCATGGCGCTGCTTACACACATATATGCAGCATCTCGGCGATTCATCTCGATCAAATAGAAGCCCATCAGTGTCAACGCGACCACTTCGTTGGGGGTAAATCGCGTGATATCGAGCGGGTTCCCGAGGAGCATACGGGCACGGCTAAAGTAGTTCTCGCTGAGGTGAGAGTCTATAGAGATATCCTGAGGAGGCATGATGGTAGCCTGAGCCACCATGGCAAATGCTGTTTGATACAAAGCGAGAGGGCGGCATTTCGTTAACCGGACGATTGCAGAGTCTCGTTCCATGGGAGGAATCGTAGGCGTTGTAGAGAGGTTCCCCCACCAGTAGATGCCTCCGCTTGGCCAGTTGCCATTACCGTCTTGGATGAAGTAGCGTAGTTCTGACAGCATAGAATCCATTTCCTCGGGCAGAGGAAACCAAGTAGGGTCGACATCTCGATCATGCAAAGGACGGGAGTCGTAGGTCTGATAGCGACCAAGACTTGACAGAAACGCACTGCCATCAGAACCTGGACGAAGATTTTGATATGCAAGCGGTAAAACAGTAGTCATAAACTCCTTGAGATAATCAAGGAAAGTTGCACCGCTTGTTTCACCTAAGAAACGTGCGTGGCCGTCGGGATCGTGCAGAAGACGGCCTTCTGTTGACACCAGGTTCTCTTCATCATCTTGCCGGTGATGGGGAGTCGCAACAGAATGTGGAAGTTGGACAAGGTGAGCTTGGGGCTGAACCTGAGGTTGCTGCTCGAATTGCCGATATATACCGGGATATTGAAGTTGTGGAAGCTCAGACGGCATTCGCACGATATGGACCGGCCCGTCTGTTAGTGTTGTCTGTGCCGCTTGGCTAGCAGCTGCTGACCCAGCATCGTGGCTAGAGGCAGTCCAGCCAAGCAATTCGGAGAGTTCGTGGCGACTTGCGGTATCAGTGACCGCATTAGAGACGGCTCCGGGTACAAGATCGCGAAGAACTCGTTCATAGAGACCGACCTTGCGCTTCAATTCTTGGAGCTCTGAGCGAGTAATAGATACTTTCTCAACAGGCTGAGGATATATGCATTCGCGTGAAGAGGATTGGCATTGCCGACACGGATGCTCACCGGAGCATCTGACTCTTCTCACATTGCAAGCATTGCACCTTTTAGCGATAGAATTGTTAGATTAAAAGCTGTTGTTCTCCAAAGAATCGTAGCAGTAGTGTTGTTGTCGGCGCTGCACGGACGCAGGAACAGAGTAATTGATTAGATGTTTGGAGGGAAATCAATTAAACTGCAAATAGACAATACAGAAGAAATGACATGTATATATATAAAAAAAAGTCCATGGAACATATCGACAGCTAATACTGTACTGTGGATGGGTAGACATAACTAAACTCGACTTACGCTGTGGCGACACGTTTGCGATGCTCGGGAGCAACCTTGTGTCGGCGGGGGTTGACAGGAAGCCGGCGCGGCGTTTGGCCTGTGGGCGTCGGCGTCGGCGTAGGCGTAGGCGTAGGCGTTAACGTGGCCCGAGATCGAGCCGATTGTGCTCCAGTCGGCCCAGAGTCGTCGGACAGCTTCATGGCTTAGTCGTTCGTGAGTTTCCAAGAGGAGAACACTCGTTGTTTGCTTCCCATTGATTGAGCTGCTGAGAACCAGTCAGCCCCTGCCACTGAGAACGAGTGGCTGCAACAACCTTTGCTTCCGGTGCAGTACTAACGTTAGTAGGGGCCAGCGAGAGGTGTCCCCCACTCCCAACGGCCGGAGGATCAAGATGTCCTTCAGTTGGTGCGGATACTTTGATACCTGGGAAGGGGAACTGGGCAGGAAAATCAGTCAATCAAATATGGAGAAACCATAAATATCACCAAAAGGAAAAGAGCTCGACTCGCTTACGGCACGGTTTGATAAACCCTGCCTCTCCTCTCTCTCATCTTATCTCTGAACGTTCCGCTCTGCGAACGGCAAAGGCCCGCGCGCGACCAGCCCTGCCCTGTGCAGTCGCTAATTTGGTTGTATTTCCGCTTCACAGTTCCATCACAGAAGAGACATGTATGGTGTACTGCTGCTGTATTATTAATGACCCATGCTGACACATGGCTGAGGTGTTTGACAACCGGAGAGCTAAACCGAGACAGAGCCCTATCTGCATCTCATGGGATAAGACGGAAGAAAGTCGTTTGACAAGGGAATGCAACCATGTCAGCTTCGTCTCGTTCAACCATTTGTTAATTACACACATAGTGTCTCGCATACTGCATACAACTCAATAGAGAATTCCCCAGACTTCAGATTCAGTAGTCAAGAATTAAGCGCGCAGAAAAACTAAAATACCTCTGTTGAACAAGGATTCTGCAAAGTCCCTTGCAGTTTTTCTACATCAGTTCTTTTGCAGAGAGAATGGGTATATAGCTGTTTCTCCATGAATGGGTGTATGCACTTGTTGGGCTGCTCGGCCCGCTCGCACCGCATCCAAAATGTGAAACTTCCACAACGGTGCCGTTTCGGGATATCTCATCGTGGCTCAACACCAGTAGATACCTTGACATGAAAGCACGAGGTCTCGAAGTGGCTAGGAGAACGGAGGGAATGACCTGGTGAGAGACCCCATTGCAGCGCGCCCAAGTCATGCATTGTCTTTCAATTCCCATTCTCTTGCCTAAAAGATGACATCGCCGGTCGGGGAGATTCCCATCGATGTTGCCAATTCTGGAGCCTGACCCGCCTGGCGTAACGGGGATACTACGTTTAAGGTTCAGGAACCACTCGGTGTAGACAAGGCCAAGTAGAGAAAGGTAAGACATCATAGCATTGCCTACTCGATGACAAAGAACATGGGAGTCGAGAACTGAGAGTGGGTATGTAGTCGGGTCACGCAGCTTGTTGTAAACACGTGTGATGTAAGATAATAGTTGTGCATAACGATTATAACAATTGAGCAGCAGTCTATTGAAAGTGTAGCAAATTGACGTTGAAGAGTGAGTAAGCTATGCAGTTGTGCATCAATGCATAGAGGCACGACGATAATTGGAAGGCCCCAGGTTATCACGAGATGATGAGGTAAGATATGAGCTCTTGTCAAAACTGTAGGATCGTAGATTCGAACGTTTTATAATGCAAAGGTGCTATTCTAGATGAAGTTTACAGGACTCCAAGAGAGATAAAAGAAAATACACATGTTGTTTACCGAATCGCAGTATGTACTGTTGATGATGATAATGACGACGAAAAACAACAAAGGATATAGTAAAATAATTCAAGCTGAAGGACCGCCATTTTGAGTCCGACCAGCTATTTTTCGCTGCCCTTGCTAACCCATAACACAATTATGTACCCATTCAATCATGCTGTCGTAACTTTTTATTGCTTGAAAATAGACTCGACAATCTCGCCCGAACGAGTGCTCAGGACCGAGAGGAGAGTATCGCTCAGCTAAAAAGAAAATGTTAGCACTAGACCAATTACTAAATCATGGTGGATCACTTACTCCGTGAGTACCCTCACAGCAGCCCTGCAGCCAAACACCAGAGTCCTCAGCGACACTGCCTGGAGAGAACTTGACGCGGTAATCTCTTCCGACAGCCAGCTTACGCTCGCCATCTTGTGTCTCGACGTTCCAGCCGTTAACGCCCTTGGGGGACTCGGTGCGGCCTGACACGGTCTTGGGGAGCATAGTCCAGGCATCCTTGAGCATGTCGACGTGAGCGCTTCGCTTGTAGCCGGTGGCAGCGATAATTAGATCAACGTCGAAAGTCTCCTGGTCGACAAAGCCGTCAAGGGGGCCATCATTTACGCGCTGAACCTTGATCTCAAGAGCATCACCCTTGGTGTCGACGCTGGCAATCTCACGACCATTCAGGATGCGGTGGGGCCATTGGGTCTCATCGTCGCTAATCTCGCGCTTCTGGTCATACATCTTCTCGAAAAGGTGCTCGATAAGTTCCAGGCGGACGACACCGTAGTTGGTGGCACGGGCTTCAGTCAACAGAGTCTCACGAGCCTTGACAGATCGGGGCCAAAGGTTGTTGATGTACTCAGGGTTGAAGATGGAGTTGACGCTGTACGTCATCGTTAGCCAACAGGGGTCTACCATACGGAGGCGTGCAGAACTTACAATGGAGAGTCATCGCTGGGTCGGAGGAACTCTTGACGCATGATGAGGTAGGTCTTGGAGTTGGGGTATAAGTTCTGAACGTTATTAAAGATCTCGGCGGCGCTCTGGCCAGCGCCAATGACAGCAACGCGGTAAGGAGCATTCTGCTTGCTGAGGATCTGAGGGGCATAGTTGGCGAATTGGGACGAGTGCAGGACACGGGGGTGCTTGACGGGGAGGCTCTTGGGTAGTGAGGGCTGGCCACCAGCAGCAACAAGAACGTGACGGCTGCGGAAATTTTGAACCTGGCCGGTTTTGCCATTGCGGGCTTGGACTGCGAAGGTCTTGACAGCGCCAGCTGCCCTGCTCTCAGGAGAGATAGAGAGAACCTCGTTGTTGTAGCTGACAACGTGGTCGAACCAAGAAGAGCACCAGCGGAGGTAGTCTTCATACTCAGTACGGGCGGGCAGGAAAGTGCTCAGGTTGGTGAAATCAACCAGGCGGCCCTGGCAGTGGAGGTAGTTAAGGAAAGTAAACTCAGATCGGGGGTTGCGAAGAGTGGCCATGTCCTTGATGAAGGAGATTTGCATCTTAGCTCCAGGAAGAAGCATACCAGCGTGCCAGGCGAACTTGGCCTGCTTCTCGAGGAAGAGGACCTTGGGAGCAGCGCCATCAGGGCGGAGCTTCTTGCCTTCGGCGATGGCATCGTGAATGGCAACGGCCACGGCCAGAGAAGCAGGGCCGAAACCGGCACAGATGAGGTCAAACTCTGAGTCCGCAGGAGCGCTCTCAAGGTAAGGGGATCGCTCCTTGTGAACACGGGGCCCGTGGCGGGCAGCAGGAGCAGATCCGTTACCGTTGGTGTGGCCGTTGTGGCCGTTGCTTACACCATTGGTTCCATTGGTATGTCCGTTGGTGCCGTTGCTGTGACCATTAGAGGCCGGAGCTTCAGAGCCGGTGAAAGAAACCTCGCTGTGGGGGGACATAATGACGGAGTGTTTATATGAGGGGTTATATGTCTAAAAGTGCAACGGAATGTTGAGATGAAATGTCGGCTCCTATAAAACACAATATGTGCCTATAAATATTGGTGCGTTGCAGGTCGTGAGGTGGTTGAAGTCGACAGGAGGCTCACTAGACCAGCGACTGGGAAGTAGGAAATCGGTTTCAGAAGCTCCTGTGCCTTATTTAAAATTCGGGAGGATGCTGCTTCACTCAAGATGATGAGCAGTTTGGCGCAATGTTACGGGGGGGAGGCTTCATATAAGAAGATGAGAGATCGAGGATCGTCTAATGCCCGTCCAGGAGGGGCGTGGGACAATGGTGACGTCTAACTCTGACGAAGAAGGGTAGAGTGCTTTAGCTAATCCCACCAAGGTTCGTGAGAGGCTTCTTTATTGGAAATAGGAAGAATAGAGAAACGGACTGGTTCCGAGAAATGGGGGGGAGATATGGGCATTTTGTAGTTCAGACGGGGATGGGATCTACAAGCTATTGCTTCGGTCCCATTGCGTGCCCTTCTCTCATTTGGAGCCAAATTACACGACGGACCCTCAAGAAGAAACAAGCAAGTACACACAGCTCACGGCGAAGCTGGACTAACATGGACCTAAGGTACATTGCATTACAGGGCAAGGCGCTTGTCGGGGCGGGCTGACAAGCTTAGTACGTTGGGTACGTGGAGGATGAGGATGAGGAGGCGGAGACAGAGACGGGTACATTGAAGTTCTCCATGGCTAATACAACCTCGTCAAGCTCGTACGTACATACTTGGTTAAGGTAGGTACATTTGCGATGGGACCATGATACATACATGGGAATCATGATGGAGACATTACCTAGCCCACTAGAGTTTGTCTGGGCTCTGCTCAGTGCCGGTCATCGTGGGCCGAGTACGGCGGCCAAGGCGTGGAGCCGCGGTTGCCAAGCAAACTCAACGGCAGAATAGAAGCCGTGTCAGGCCAGAAACACAGAATTTTATTAGATGCCCAGGTACAGAGAGAAGGTGTATGGATGGGAAATGGTGACGAAATTCATTCAGTCAGTGTCAGAACGCAACTAACTCTGCAGGTAAACCTAGTGAGTTAAACCAAGCCCAGGCCCTTGCGCGTAGCGTAGCGTAATGGACGAGGGTGGGATCGGGAAGAGGTGGGGGGTGCGGCTGTATCCATTTGAGTGGTGTACAGAAAACGCCAACCTTTTTGAGCTTTAGCTTGGAGGGGTCCTGTAAACCATTTTTGGTCTCGATATTTTCATCATGGAGCTGGCTACTGCGTCAACATCGTCTTTCCAGAAGAAACGAACGAGAGTATTGGGTCGTGGAAGAATGCTCACCCGAGAGCATGGTTCACATATACAGTACTCGCCATCGCCCTCCTGTAGATGCTCGACCTGAACCCCAAGACGCTCTGAGCCAGAGGTCTTCTCGAGGAGTTTGAATGCCATAAATTTTAGGTGCTTCAAGGGTCGCTTCTAGACTTCTTTAGGCTGCTTATCGATGGTTGCGCAGAGGGGTTTTCAGTCTCTTTCAGCCGCGGCACCATGAGTGACACGATGCATAAGGACAACGGATTAGACCAGGTATTGGGCTGCAAGGGAGACCAAAGCCTGAGTCGACGACCGAATCCTCCACGTCCATGGCAGCGGCGTACAGCGTGGGCCCTCCTCGTGGGACTCATCAGCGCCGTGAAGTTCCGTAGCGCGTGGTAGACTCCCAGACTCCCAGACTCCCATCCATCATCTCCGAACAGCATCACGCTGGGTTGCGGGTCCAGGAGTTTCTCAACCCATCGCAGGCCCCAGCGTGGAGGGACCCTTCAGGGATGTGTGGTGCTGCAGTTGAGCCCGACACTCAATGTTCAATAAGGCAGAAACATACATCAAATGGTCACATGGCGAAGAGCATAAGCCAGAACCAAATATCAACGATACCATAGCCAGGAACAATTATAGTACGCAGAGATCATGGTCATCATTTGGCCACTCCCTTAAGGGTAAATATGGTAAAAGCTTATTATGTCAATCACTTCAAGCGTATGGCGATCTATGTACGCTGACATCTTCATGTACAGAGTGTGTGCCGTACCCTTGGCTTCAAATGCACGCCACGACAGCAGGTGTGTCTCTGATCTCTACACGAACTGGCACCTTCTATTGTATCCCGTATTCGGAAAAGCCTCAACTTCGACTGCATTTCTACCGATGTTCTTCTGCAACTTCGTGCTTACAATTGGTATGTATAGTCTTCCGCGAAGCTTGCGTCTAAAAAAGGTATTCCGCCGGAGGGTGGAGGTTTCTCGACCACGAGCTGGGCTAATCAAGGGTCCCCAGTGAAGAAAGGGTGAGTGCGGACGAAGGTGATGCGACGTCGGCGATGATCTTTGGGAAAAGATCAGATAAGATAGACACGGCGAAACATCGAACGGGCTTGGCGAACCTAGATGGTCTCACTGCCGGAGGAGTGTTTGCTATTCTAGCTGGCGCCACAAAGAAAGAACTGGCCGTCTACCGCCAGCTTATTGGGTCAATGTGAACTAAACCCTTGAAGACGTTACGTACTATTGTCCCTTAAGATCGTGGTAAGGAGCCCGAATTGCCTGGACCGATGACGGGTTTGTCGGCCCCGCCTTGGACGCTTCACACCTTTCGACACGACGTCAATCCCTGAAGCAAGAAAATTTTGACAAGCACAGAGAACGGCGAATAGCGGCTTTAACGGCGCAGACGCCAGTAGAGCCGATCACTCGAATCTTGCAATGTCGTTCGAGGGACATGAGGGGCAGTCCCGCAAGAAGCATAGCGAGGGGCTGGCAGAATATTGGTGATTGGAGCGTTGATGGGCGGTGATGTTGTATGTAGCGGACTTTGAGCTCCAGTGTGGAGATGAGGGAATTATCTGATGATCTGATAAACCGGATCTGATAAGATCTAATTAGCCAAGCTACAGTAGCGTCGTGCACCAACCTCGAGTTGACTGGTTACCGACCTCTGAGGGGGCCCCAGGGGCCCTTTTCCCACTAGCCCCTGGACTGCCCCCTGCACAGAAGTTGCTGTGTTTTTACTTTTTGGGGACAGGTACCGATCAAATGAAGAGCGAGAGGAGGGAGATGGAGATGCATGAAAATTTTTCTTCTCGTGTGAATTAAGGCCTGTCCCTGTTGAAACTAGTTACCGAGGATCCTAGCCTATGAGCACAAGTACGCATCGTAAATTCGCCGTGGATTGATGAGCTGTTTGAAGCCATCTGCATCGACTAACAGGGTTCTACGGCTTTGATGTTAATCGGACTAGCGGATGATGGATTTTCTTGGAGGGAGAACCCATGGCTAGGTCTGATTGATAAGATGTAAATATGCCGACCAAGATATCTCGAGACCGATAACGGTGCACGCAAGACAATCCCAGCAACAACATGCAAGCCTTGTGTTACAGTAGCAGAAAGCATCGAGCTATGTGTATGCAATTATGGGACGACACGACTCTGGAAATACCCGTGGCATGGCTCGATGTGATCGGCAAAGACCGTAAGATGGCACCCATATTGTCGGTGATGTTTCATTTTTTACTTTATTTTCTTCCTTCTCACCATGTATGCACCTTGAGACCCTTGTTTTGGTGGCAATCTGCGGCTGTGATCTAGAACATGTAACGGCAGTAGTTGATCGTAGTTGGTTCGCCCATCAAAGGATCTGCTATCCATTTACGACCCCTTGCCCGAGAGTCTAAATAGTACCTACAGTACCTAACTCAAATTGAAGGCCCCAGCTCATCAGAAAATGCAAAAGCTACAATCAAGGCCAAAACAGCTGCTGGCACGGACAGGCAAAGCCCGTGTGCTTTCTCTACCTAACAAACGGGTGCGTAGGGTACTACAGTCTTGGCCACGTACGTCATTACATAGGCGACCGTTATCACAAAGGTTTCAGGTGGCTTTGTGCATTGTTCCAGAAGGTCATGTGGGAGAATTGACGGTGTCGAGTATTATTGATAGACTGCTCAAGCTGTGATCAAGAGAGAAACGTCTGGAACGGTCTGTATTGCTTTCCTTGAGTGATATATACCAGAAATTGCATGTTCGGGAATTTGCGAAACGAACGACGTGGGTACATTGAAGCGGAACAGAAGTACATGCTCGAAACTGAACAGTACCTTAGATTATCTGATTAGATCCGGGTGTCGAGATCGCCAGGGTACTGATTATGCTTTGCCCAGAGGCAAATGGAAGCCGCGATCTTCAGACGTGCTCGAACGTAATAAAGAGCTTAGCAGTCAGAAAACTCAGGATTAACAAGACGCAGAATATCTCAATAGAGTGATTATTATAGTAATCATGCTATCTCACGACTACAAATATCGAGAGTTCATGATATAACTATTTTGAGATATTTGTGTCAGCCGAAAATTGTTTTCAGACTCAGGGTAGCAGATGCACTACTAAGGTAACCACGCCCCAGGTGACTTCCCGCGTATAGGTACCTACCTAGGGTCATAGCCCACACCTCCCTTCCGCTTCCCCACTTGCACTTTGCATCACCCGAAGCCAAGGCCAAAGAATCCACCCTCATCACAGCTTCATCACAGCATCCAGTCATCCCGTCGCCTTAGCATCCTGGACGTTACCCGTTTCTTTGCTCACAGCCGCGGTAGTCTCAATTATTTCGTTGAATGGTGCTCTTTGGGACGAGACGACGCCGTATAGTTCGTTTATTGTTTGTCAAAGTCCTGCCCTGATGTCGTTGCTGTTGCATTGCCCATCAGAACACGGGCAAGGCATGGGAAGATGAAGGCAGATCAACCTAATATGTCTCCATCGTCTTGACGGGGCAAGCGCGCAGCGTTTCCCCCATGTGGTTCAATCCTGTGTAGGACTACTACCATCTCGGGAATCCGAGCGTGCGCCGACCGGGTATGGTCTCTTCTCTTCACCCCGGAGACTACTCTCAGTGAAGAATATTCTTCTTGTCATCAATATCGCTTTCATCCGTCCATCATCTCATTTGCACTCATGGCAAAGCCTTGTTCTCCCCTGATCGCTCTCCCATTTTTTCATACATGACCCAACTCGACCAATAATCGCAGTCTTTCGTCATTCCGTGTTTGCATCTCTCTATATCCCTGTCGACTCAACTCCTCGTGTCTTGTGATGAGGTAAAACTTGAGTCGTCTTCGTTATCATCGTCACGAGCCAATTTCTTGTCAACACACAAGATAGCTTTCACGCAGAATAATCCCGCATGTTAGTCTATTCCCCCCGTCTGTTTCTGCATCGGCAATGGTCTGTTTTTATGGGGATCTCCCACGTTGACTTGCATGGCTTCACTATCACGATTTCTTACCTAAATATCCCACACATATTCCCCATCCTCCACACACTTAGCCATCCAGACATGTCTTCCATGTTGCTTTCCCCGGCCTTACCACCCTGTCACTTTAACCCGTATGAGTGAACATATGAACGACGGAATATCGGCAAGGTTGTTGTGAATGGTGGCCTGCGGCGTATGACGATGACGGATACTGGGACGTGCCAACCTGCCAGTTAGCCGGCCGAGACTATGGATACCGGCGGTTGACGGCACGCTCCCAGTTTATCTCGGGTCGACCCGTTGAGGATCGCCTGTCTGCATGACAAGCAATTTCAATATTCATCATCAACCCCGAACAGAAGTTTGATCTTTTTGTCAATAGATCTTAGCACTTCGGCTCTCTTGGGTTCGCTTGTTGCCTGGGATCTCTCGGTCTGCAACTTTCTTCACCCTCTTAACCGCTTTAAGCTTCACATAACGGCTTATTAGGCACCCTGAGGCCATTATGTTTTATATTAAGCATTCCAAGTTGCCAAGAGGAACTAGCCCTTCCGTTGTGGGGGTCGACTCAGCGATCTAAGCCGCAGTGTGATCAAGCAAGATTCACAATTCGGACCTACGGAGGGGTTAGGCCATAACGGCCATGACCTGAATCCTAACAAGACATCTCACTGGTTTTTTGATTTGATTCATCTCTTGCTCCCTCATGGGTTATGTCTGGATAAGCTGATCAAGTCAGTGTCTGGGTGAGCTTACCGCAACAAAATGGCAAGGTACAGGGCCGGCCGACAGAGTCGTGACGCAATCCATTTTCAACAACCTCTACTGCTCGTTCAACTCCGAAATCCAATCGTCTTGTTCAAGAAGCTCTAGCTTTTCAACAAAAGAGGCACTACGCCATGCGCCTATGCGGTATTCTGGTGTAGTTCTAGCATATGCCCAGCAAGACCATGTTGCTCCTTGTATCACCCACTACGAATAGGTCCACCATACGGTTACCTAAAGCGGAAATCCAGAGTCCCGGCTCACACCATCGCACTTCCTCCACCACTGCACCGCATCTTTCAATATGGGCCATGGTCATTTACCTACCTTACTTGGTACTTGTCTTGCCCATCCCCTATTCAGTTAATAGCCATCAATTATCCACCCGCCGGGAGCCATTTCAGCCCAATTCTGCTTGTCCCTGTCACTTTCACAAGTCGATGAGTAATTACTCGACGCTGACAGGCTGGATTACACCTTCACTCGCACCCCCCTCTACCACCTGAACTCCCAGTGTGCAACCTCCAGGGCCTTGAGCTTTGTGTGGACGAATCATCGCGACGCCGATTCTAATACGGCCCTCTTCTGTTCACTTTGCCGTCATCCCAATTCGCAGCTTCCGTGTTTGACACCCCGGCTGGTGTCCACTCGCTCCGAGTCTTGGCTTCGCGTGATCGTGAAGCGACTAAAGCAACCTGATGCTCGTCCACCCTATCCTAGCATATGGTATATTGGCCTATGATGCTTGCCCCTGTATGAATCCTCTGACTGATCGATGTACTCCCTAAAAGGGCCATATCTTCTACTGCTTGTGCACATAAACATCGCCGCTGTTGTCACTGGACCTGTTTTATTGTCGACAGTGTTTGTTAATCGAGACTACCCACCCTTACGACTATTTCTTCTGGCGCCGACTATACCACGCCACCACTATTCTGACTAACCTTCATTCCAGACCACCAACAACGGGAGGTGTAATTTGAGCAGTATGGATTTCACAGGACTTTCGATCGTCAATGCCTGGGCGTCGAAGTTGCCTGGACCCAACCTTCTACACCAGCTGGTCAAGACGAACATCCAACATGTAGCCTTGGAGTACATGGGAAATGGCCAACGGTCGACCATCACATACAGTCAGATGCATGAATCTGCAGCATCTCTCGCCATTCGTATAACAAAAGCCTCAGGCAACGTGCAAGGCCAGTTTGTTGTTCCTGTACTCATTCACCAATCACCCTTGCTCTATATCTCTCTGTTGGCCATTCTGAAAGCTGGAGGGGCTTTCTGCCCTTTGAACATTGATGCCCCACCTGAACGAGTAAAATTCATTCTTGGGGATGTGGCGGCAAAGGTTGTGCTGGTTACAAAAGAGCTTGCATCTGAGATACCGAATGATATCGAGGCAACTGTCATCGTCGTTGATGATAATAAACAAGAGAGTATTCTTCCTAAAAGCTCACTGGCTGAGCCTCATCACCGAGTTCCTCAACCGGAAGACCTGGCATATGTTATGTATACATCTGGGTCAACAGGAACTCCTAAAGGTGTTGGCATTTCTCACGATGCTGCCACGCAAGCTCTCATCGCTCACGATAGACACATCCCGTCTTTCTCTCGCTTCCTGCAGTTTGCAGCACCTACATTCGATGTTTCTGTCTTTGAAATATTCTTTCCGCTTTTTCGAGGAGTAACTCTTGTTAGCGTTAGAAGAGTCGAGATGTTGGATGACCTCCCAAGGGTGCTGCGCACTATGAATGTGGATGCTTGTGAACTCACGCCAACAGTTGCTGGAAGCTTGTTGCGTAAGAGATCAAACGCCCCGGAACTCAAGGTACTTCTGACTATCGGAGAAATGCTCAATGTACCGGTAGTTGAAGAATTTGGGGGAGATGATGCAAGACCGAGCATGTTATGGGCAATGTATGGTCCTACCGAAGCTACAATTCATTGGTGAGTCATTTCAATAACTCGATCTGTGATTGGCCTAACAAAGTATCAGTACTCTACAGACAGCCTTTTCATCTGATTCTTCCACAGGTAACATTGGCGTACCACTTGATACGGTTTCGTGTTTCGTTATTGAAACCCCAGAATCTGATAACGACCAGTCTGCAATAAGATTTCTCCCACAGGGAGAGGTCGGAGAGCTGGCCGTAGGTGGTTATCAGCTAGCGAGTGGCTATATCAACCGACCTGAACAAACAAACTCTGCCTTCATTGATTCACCATTTGGTCGCATCTACCGTACGGGTGACAAAGCTCGTCTGCTCCCAAACGGAAAGCTTGAATGCCTCGGCCGTATATCAGATGGACAAGTGAAGCTTAGAGGACAGCGGCTAGAGCTTGGCGAAGTGGAGCAAGCTGTCCTTCGAACAACAGGATGTCACAGTGCTGTAGCAGCAGTGGTGAGATCTATTCTGGTGGTATTCTGCGCTGTTGATGCGGGAGTTACCGAAGATACTATCTTATCACACTGCGGGAACTGGCTACCACAGTATATGATTCCTGGTGAAATTATCCTGATGCCAGACTTTCCAAGACTACCAAGCGGCAAAGTTGACAGAAAAAGGCTGAAGACAGAGTATGAGGAGAACAAGGCACTTATGTCAGAAGGCACCGTCGACTCAGAACCCTTGGATGAGATTGAGTCAGAGCTCTTGTCAGTTGTGTCTCGAGCCTTTAATTTCAAAGTCGATAAATCAATGTCTCTGGCCTCCCTTGGCATGGATTCCCTCAAGGCAATCAAACTTGCCTCAGCCTTACGAGGTGCCGGCTTTGAGATGGAATCAACAGCTCTTCTCACTTTGAAAACTGTGCCCGAAGTCATTTTCGCCGCCAGGAAGCAAGTTCAATATCAAAATGCCGTCTCCCAGTCAAATTCAAAGGACTTGTCGTTAGACCTGGCAGAAACTTTGCAGCAAAACGCCGCCCTGGCTGGCCTTGGTGGCTCCATTGAGGACGTGATACCATGTACCCCTTTACAAGCAGCTATGCTTGCAGAAACAGCTCACAATGCAAGCGCTTACTGCAACGAGATCGAGTTCAGAATTCCATTGGAGTACACTGTCGATCAAGTAACAGAAACTTTCAAAGAACTTTCGCGTCGACATCCAATCTTACGGTCAGGCTTCGCAGTTGTAGCTGGCAAGTTTGTCACGCTTATTCACCGTAACCTCCGATCTGAGCAGATCAGAGTTGTTGATGAGTTCGATAACGGTCTGTCATTCATCTCATCTCCTGAGTTCTGTCCTCCTCTGATACTCCAGATTCAACGTGATTCTGCCACTGACCATTCTCATGTTCTTCTACAACTGCATCATTCCCTATACGATGGCTGGTCCATGGATATCTTGCTTGCTGATTGGTCCAAGTTACTTTTGAAAGAGACAGTATCACAGCCTCCGCCTTTTCGGGAAGTTGCTGGGTTTTATCGTCATCTACAAAATGACGACGCTGCTCGAGTCTTTTGGACCGAGCACTTTGTTGGATGGAAACGAACACCATTACCCAAGCTACAGGGAAGGGTCGTGCACTCAAACCAAACCATGTGTATTCGCCGGCCGTTGGCTGTCTCTCGCAACCAAGTCGATGCTGAAACACAGAGACTTGGCTGTAGTCCTCAAGTTGTATTCCAGGCCGCATTGGCTTTGCTATGGTCAGGAATCACAGGAACACGTGATATCACCATTGGTTCGGTGACGTCTGGGCGAACCATCTCTGTGGCAGGTATCGAAGACATCGTTGGACCATGTATAGCGTCCCTGCCGGTCCGAATAGACCTTGATAAGACTACCGCCAGCCTCGATCTACTCAACAGCATACACTCTAGCAACAGGAAAATCATGCAGTATTGCACGGTATCTCTGTCGGAGATCAAAAAGTTGATTGAGTTACAACCCGGGGAAAGTCTCTACGATGTACTTTTTGTATATCAAGAGTCTCTAACTAGCTCAGAGCGCACAAAAAATGTGGTCAAGGAAGTTAGTCACCTCGATCGCTTGGAAACACCAGTGCTATTTGAAGTTGAGCCGATAGAAAACGGATTTGCCCTTCAACTCACGTATCATGAAGTGTTCATATCACCAAAAGTAGTCGAGAACATTACGAATCAGTTCGAGTCGTTGGTTCTCTCGATTCTTGAGAGTCCTGACAAGGAGATCAAATGGATTTCCAGGAGAATCAATGGCAGCCCATCGATCCACAACCTCACTCCCACATTGCCTCAACACACTCCCGACTTGGCGCAGCTTTTCGAGGATGTGGTTCAAAAATGTCCTGCCTCGGACGCTTTGCTTTTTGCTCACTCTCTTGAATCTGGCTTTCAAACTAATTGGTCGTTCCAAGAACTGAATGGTGTTGCAAATCAGATTGCGCGATACTTGCAGAGTCACGGTGTTAAAGATGGACAGGTGGTGGCCATTCTGATGGATAAGTCACCCATATTCTATGCGTCAATCTTGGCCACCATGAAGAGTGGCTGCGGATATCTTCCGATCCTGCCTTCAACGCCCGCGGCTCGCACTCAGGAAATCCTAATGCAAGCTGAGACCAAGCATTGCTTGGTGGATGCTGAGTCTCTTGGCCAACACACACCAACATCTGAAGTATCAATGATCCCCATCGATATCAACTCCATCAGTGACCTACCTGCGACTAATTTAGATATCGGCGCTGATGGTACCCGACTCGCGTACGTCATCTACACGTCCGGTACGACAGGAACTCCCAAAGGTGTCGCAGTCCAGCAACAGAACATCGCCGCGAACATCGTCCATCTTGAGGCAGTATACCCGAAATCTTGCCGTCCACAGGGTCGTCTCCTACAAGCATGCTCTCAAGCATTCGATGTATCGGTGTTTGAGATATTCTATACCTGGTGTGCTGGCATGTGTTTGTGTGCTGGTACGAACGACACAATATTTGAGGATATCGAACGTTCTATACGCGACCTCAAAATCACGCACCTTAGCATGACACCAACTGTAGCCGCCCTCGTCGAACCTTCCAATGTACCAGGTGTAGAGTTTCTTGTGACTGCTGGCGAACCCATGACGCAGTCAGTACACGAGAAATGGCAGCACCAGCTTTGGCAGGGCTACGGACCTTCCGAAACCACAAATATCTGTACGGTTAAGAAAATGACATTGGATGATCATATTGAGCACCTTGGGCACGTGTTTCCCAATACCTCTGTCGTTGTCCTTTCCCCCGACAGCCCCGAGGCCGTTCCTCTCAACTGGGTTGGAGAGTTCTGCTTTGGAGGCGCACAGGTTGCTCAAGGCTACCTTAACATGCCAGAGCTAACAGCGCAGAAGTTCATTCAACATCCTCGGTATGGAAGACTCTATAGATCTGGAGACATAGGACGCATGCTTCCAGATGGTTCTCTGGTTATTCTAGGTCGCATTGACGATCAGGTAAAGTTAAGAGGGCAGCGGATCGAGATAGGTGAGATCAACAGTGCTGTGACAATGACTGGTCAAGCAGCCTCAGCTGTTACATTGTTAGTACAGCGCGAGGAAACATATCCCCAGCAATTGGCTCTATTTTTTGTTCCTCGCCATAATCCTGGTGAGTTTAAGGCGCTGGAGATCAATGACGAAACAAACCAATCCCTTGTCGCACATCTGCAATCACGCTTGCCTGCCTACATGGTGCCATCTTACCTCATCCCGATCTCTTCAGTCCCCATGACATCGAGTGGGAAGATAGACAAACGCCGTCTTCGTGAATGCTTCAACACTTTAAAGCAGGATTATCTCGAAGCATCTTCGAAGATTTCATCAGCTACCGAAGCTGAAGGCGACTGGAGTAAGACGGATAAGACAATTGCAGATGCCATTGTTGAGTCTGCGAGGGTATCCCTGAATGAGTTTGGCCGTTATACGCCATTTACTCTCCTCGGCATAGACTCGATTTCTGCCATCGATCTCGCTCGCGTCATCAATTCAAAATTGGAAACTCGAGTTGCAGTATCTGATATTCTCCGCAATCCAACCATTGCTCAATTATCCCAGTGTGTAAACGGGAAAACTGGACAAAGAGATGATACACCCGTCAACAGCTCTCATAAGTTCTTTCCTGCAGCTTTTACGAATTTGATGGAAGACACATTCATGAGGGATTCCAGGACCATTAAGGCGACATTGCCTTGTACGCCCCTGCAAGAGGCAATGCTTTCCCGTGGCCAAAGAGGGTATTATAACAAAGTACTCCTACGCTTGTCAACACCATCTCAGGCGATGAAATCATACTGGAAATTAATGACTATCAGACATGACATCCTGCGGACATGCTTTGTTACCACGACGGACTCTCAGCGGGCCATCGCTCAGATCGTACTTAATGACTGGGAAATGCCATGGCAAGTATTCGATGTCAATAAGCTGTCTTTTGACGGGACGATTGAAGAGCATCTTAGAACTCTCCCTGATCCAGTTGACTCAAGGATACCACCGGTATCTCTGGCGTTGTTGCGATATCGAGGATCCGAATTTTTATCATTCATCTGTCATCATGCACTCTACGACGGGGTAGCAATGGAAAGACTTCTGAAAGAAGTGGAAGCACTTGCAAGGGGCGAGGAGTTGCCGCCACCGGTGCCCTATAGCGAGTTCTTGAGGCTGTCCACCAGTTTGCCTGACGATATGGAACAGTTTTGGCAACGGCATTTCCAGGGCTATGTACCATCGGCTATTTTCGCGCAGACTACCACGAGTGAGGTCGACCAGAGTACTTGTACCACATCGATGGACCTGCCTCTTACTGATTTGCAAGCGCGTCTTCGTAGCCTTGGGATAACCTTGCTTTCGGTCTGTCAAGCCAGCTGGGCCACAGCTCTCACCATGGCCTATCGACGTTCTGACGTATGTTTTGGAAACGTTGTCAGCGGCCGAACACTTGACATCGAAGGACTCGACAGGCTCGTTGCACCCTGCTTCAATACGATTCCCATCCGAGTGGACTTCCCGTCAACCTCGAGCAACATCGATATGGTAAAGCACTTACAAAAGGTCAACACAGAGCTGCTAGCCTACCAATTTACTCCACTGCGCCTCATCCAGCGAAGCATCAACCGTACTGGCAAACACATCTTCGATACACTTCTCCTTCTACAGAAGCCGCTGCAGGATATTGACAAAAGTGTTTGGACGCTCGAAGGCGATTCTGGAGATATGGATATTCCCCTGGTGTGCGAGGTAGTCCCTTGCCCAGGGTTAAACTCACTTATCGTCAATGTTCATCGTGATATGAGCATTGTAACCGAGGAAGTCGCCACCGCCATGGCCGACGTCTTTAAGCTTACACTGCGGACTATCCTAATGGCCCCTCATGCCTTGTCGAAAAGCAAAGATGACCTTTCCGCTACCTTACGCTCAACACTGGAACAACTTGAACCTAGGCACGAAAAAGAAGACAATGCTGCTTTATCATTCGAGAAAGAAGAAGAATGGAACCAGTTTGAACTTCAAGTTCGAGGTGTTCTAGCCACGCTTTCTGGGATACCTGATCAGCAGATACGTCGCCATACTACGATCTTTCAGCTGGGACTTGACAGTATCAATGCTGTCCAGGTGGCCTCGATTCTTCGTAAGAGTGGCTTCGTCATATCAGCCTCTGATGTGATTGAATGTCCAAGTTGTTCCAAGATAGCTGCGAAGCTACTCGAGAAGTCTTCAATTTCCAAGACAGAAGATATCCAAAAGTACGATCTCGATCACTTTTCACGTCATGTTGCTACAGAAATCATGGACCACCTACCCGAATCAGCCAAGATCGAGGCCATCTTGCCCTGCACCCCTGTTCAGTCAGCTATGCTGGCATCTTTCATTCAATCTGGAGGTGATAACTACCTCAACGCAGTGAGGTACATGAACACAAACGATACGCCATTGGAGAGTCTTGCAACCGCTTGGCGTTTGCTCCAGGAGCGACACCCTATGTTGCGGACTGGCTTCATACCTGTCCAACACCCTGACACCTCATTCGCCATGGTCAGACATGCGCCAGGCTCAATGGAAACGCCTTTGAGGGTTATACAGGATAATAGAGACAAGAGGGTCAACCTCCTACAGTTGAAGGCAGATGTTAGCGGGGAGATTCTTTCCTCGTTGCATCGACCCCCTTGGGCTGTACTTGTGGTACAAACCCCCGAGTGTACAACCATGGATCTCGTTGCCCATCATGCTCTATACGACGCACCAACACTGCACATGATGCTCAGAGAACTTTCACAGCTCATAGAGGGCAAACAACCAACTCAAAACTTGAGCATCGAGCCTGCGTTATCTGTCATTCTGGGCAACTCACTCAATGATAAATCGGCTGAGAAGGCATTTTGGGAGGCCAAAGCCAGTAGCACTGTTGTCAACAAATTTCCTATCATGACACCGCTGCGAGTTGAACAACGACAGGTGTTGACTGATGCAGCTACCGCATCGTTATCGTTTTCTGAACTCAAGAAAGCAACACAGGCTTCTAACGTAACGATTCAAGCAGCAATCCAAGCTGCTTGGACCCGGGTCTTGGCCTCGTATGTGGGCGAGAACTCGGTAGTATTTGGAGTTGCGCTCTCTGGAAGAACCGTGGACGAGACAAGAGATGCAGCATTTCCATGCCTCAACACAGTCCCTATTGTGGCAAGTAATGTGCCGTCCAATGGTGATCTAGTCAACTACATGATGGACTACAATCAGCGCCTTCATAAACATCAGTTTTCGCCGCTTAGCCAGGTGCAGAAATGGCTAGGCCATTCATCGGGTCCAATTTTTGACACACTTCTTGCTTACCAGAAAATGCCAGACACCGAGTCTTCATCCACAATGTGGAAGCTTCTCGACGATGAAGCAAAGGTTGAATACCCGGTTTCGTTGGAAATCGAGCCAGTGGCGATGGATCAGGTCCGTCTGTGCATGACTTATTACAACGATATTCTTCCAAGTGAGCAAGCACAGCTCCTGATGAAGCAATTTGATGCTTCACTGAGTCACATCGTATGCAATGCTGCTGGAACCGAAGACGATGTTATGCAGCAATCGCTAGCCCTTTATTCTGTACTCCCTGCATCTGAACCTGCACTTGACGCTCCCGTAGAGTTGCTTCATCAGTTTGTCGAACGAGGAGCAGCTCTTCACCCGCAGAAGCTTGCTCTCGAGTTTGTGTCTGCCTTTGACGGAGAAGATTGTGTCAAACAGCAATGGAGCTATCACCAACTCAATCATATGGGAAATAAAGTCGCCAATATGCTCCACGACAAAGTCATTCCCGGCAGTATCGTTGCAATCCATTTCGACAAATGCCCCGAGGCATATTTCTCCATCCTGGGTATTCTCAAAGCTGGCTGTTCATTTGTCGCCCTTGATCCATCTGCGCCAAAAGCAAGAAAAGAATTCATCGTCGAGGATTCCCAGGCACCTTGCCTGCTCACAAAGTATTCCAAGGACCTCGACTTTGAAGCTAAAACAGCCCTTTTCGAAGTAACAACCGAGGCCTTGAACGCTTCGAGTGAAGAGCGCCTCTTGTTCCAGCCAACCATCTCTCCGTTAGCTACCTGCTATTGCCTCTACACATCTGGTACCACAGGAACGCCCAAAGGCTGTGAGATCACTCACGACAACGCTGTACAAGCAATGATGGCCTTCCAGGACCTGTTTAAAGGCCACTGGGATGATGAATCGCGCTGGCTACAATTCGCAGCCCTTCACTTCGATGTGTCCGTACTCGAGCAGTATTGGAGCTGGTCTGTTGGAATGGCTGTTGTTGCTGCTCCGAAAGATCTTATTCTGGATGATTTAACAGCGTCAATCAACAGACTTGGAATTACACACATTGACCTAACGCCCAGTCTGGCACGCCTGACACACCCCGACGAAGTCCCCAGCCTTTGCCGTGGAGTGTTTATTACTGGTGGCGAGCAGCTCAAGCAGGAGATTTTGGATGTTTGGGGTCCAAAGGCGGTTATCTACAACGCCTATGGCCCGACCGAGGCCACTATTGGCGTTACCATGTTTCAGCGCGTACCTATTAATGGTCGCCCAAGTAATATCGGAAAACAGTTTCCTAACGTTGGCTCATTCGTGCTCAGACAAAACACAAACACACCAGTTTTCCGTGGCGGTGTTGGCGAGCTTTGTGTATCTGGTCGATTGGTTGGTAAGGGTTACCTCAACCGGCCCGAACTTACAGAAGAACGGTTCCCCGTTCTTGAAGAGTTCAGTGAGAGAATTTACAGGACTGGAGACCTTGTCCGAGTGCTGCATGATGGCTGCTTCGACTTCTTGGGCCGGGCTGATGACCAAGTCAAGCTGCGTGGCCAACGACTCGAGATTGCCGAGATCAACCACGTTATCCGGACCGATGTCGCCGATATTCAAGACGCTGCCACTATTGTAGCTCGACATGGAACCAGTGGTAAAGATGTCTTGGTCACATTCATTGTCAGTCAGCATCCTGATAAGGGACCACTCCAAATCTTGCCGGATCAGGGGGGTCTGGCTGCTCAAGCGAAAGAAGCCTGCCGTGCCAAACTGCCCGGTTACATGGTACCGACCTATATTCTCTCACTTCCCTACATCCCGCTTTCCTCGAACAACAAGGCCGAGATCAAGGATCTTAAAAGGTTATTCGACGAACTGGCTCCGGAAAAACTCATGGAGCTCTCCAGTGCGGCAACAGTTCCCACTTCACATGGTGCCCAGAAGATCATGTCGAGATTACTCGAGGCTATCTCTCAGTTCAGTAACATCCGCCAAAGTGAAATCTCGTCATCAACAAGTATATTTGACGTCGGCGTGGACTCGATCACAGCCCTCAGACTCTCCTCAGTCCTCAAATCCTTTGGCCTTGAAGCAGCGTCCCCTGCCACCTTGCTGAAGAACCCAGTTATTGGCGACCTTGCGAACTTCTTGGCCAAATTTACCTCGACGAATCAAGAAAAGCTCGTTAAAGAAGTTAAACAGTCTATCCAGGCGTACGGCCATCGCCATCGTGGAATGGTTTGTCGGAGCCTCAATGTGAAGCCGACCGATGTGGAATACATTGCACCATGTTCGCCATTGCAACAGGGTATAATTTCACGGTCTTTGACCAGCAGCCAGCCCGGGGCCTACTTCAATACCTTTGAGTTGAGGCTTCGCCAGGATACATCAGTAGAAAAACTGCAACAAGCATGGGTTGATCTGATATCATCCGAGAGCATACTGAGAAGTGTTTTTGTACCTACCACAGACGGTTTCTTACAGGTTGCCCTGCGAGATCTTTCCTTGCCATGGACAGTACAGAGTCTTTCTTCAAGCGACATGGTTGATGCATATGTTGCAAAACAAAAAAAGGACTGGGTACAGCGGAACGAGGCCGCTATCACTCAACCCTTATTGCTGGCCTTCATCGAGACGCCTGCATCAAGGTTACTTATCGTTCACATTTTCCATGCATTGTATGATGGCAACAGTTTTGATCTGATGATGAATCGGATTGCCGAAGGTTACGAAGGTATTCAATCACCCCATGCCCCATCATTCTTTGAAGCACTCAGCCATGGTCCTTTGGCGAGGCACGAGAATTGCCGTGGCTTCTGGGAAACCCACCTGAAAGGTTGGTCATCTGCTCCGATCAAGCAAATCCGTGATGCCGCACCGGAGTCAACGTTTACTGTCGAGCGTGAAATATCTATCACCAACCTTGAGGCCATTCGCTCGTCCCAAAATGTTACCCTTCAAGCCGTCGTGATGTCGCTATGGGCTTCAGTTTTGCAAAACTTTGCTCGCAGCCATCTTACAATGGGTGTCGTTGTTTCTGGACGCGCGATTGACCTTCCTGGAATTGAGAACACTATTGGCCCTCTATTCAACACTGTACCTTTCTATTGTCGAACAGCCCAAAAACAAAGTTGGAAGTCCTTCGTCCGCCGATGTCATGACTTCAATGCATCGGTTCTCGACTTTCAGCACGTGCCTCTGAAAGACATACAGAAGTGGTGCTCAAAAGGCAAGGCTTTATTCGACAATCTTTTTACTTATCAGATTGAGGCGGCCGCTATTAGCACCGAAAATGTGCCCTTTGACATAGCCGATAGTTATGCTGCCGCTGACTACCCTCTTGCATTCGAAGCTGTCTATACGCTGTCGGGAACACTCCGACTCGCCCTTGTCGCACAAGGGCACGTGGCATCCCCCATGGATCTGAATAGCATCCTTGATGAGTTCGAGCGTTGTGCGGGCTTAGCTTCACAATCACCAGAAAGTGAAGTGCCTGTCCCTGATTTCAGGGAGTCGGATGCTGATGCTCTCCACCCTAAACCTGATTCAACACACAACCGGAGCAACTTCGAATGGACCCAGGAAGCTCAAATGATACGGGATGAAATTGCTCTTCTTGTCGATGCTACCCCAGCGGATATTGCCGATGATACTTCTATTCTAGAACTGGGCCTTGACAGTATTGACGTGATCAAACTCTCGGCCAAGCTCAAGAAAAACAGCATACATCTGACGCCTTCGCAGATTATGCGCCAACAAACAATCTCCAATATGCTTATTGATCTGGGAGGCTTTACTCTCAAGTCGCCGGGCTTTGCAGAGGGTGACGCGGCCTTGAAGGCCCAGATCAAGCTGCGCGAACTCCTTGTGGCCCCCGACATAGATATGACAAACGTGGAGACTGTGCTTCCATCGACTCATCTTCAAGAGTCAATGATTGTTGGGATGATCCAATCTGAATACGATTCCTATTTCAACCACGATGTTCTGCGAGTGGCTGACGACGTTGACACTGCAGAGCTCATCAAAGCTTGGAAGGAACTCGTGAGCCAAACACCAATCCTGAGAACAGGGTTCGTTCAGATAGACGATCACGAGTCCGATGTCACATACTGCCAGGTTGTGTCGAGATCTGTTGATATAGACTTCGAGGCCACGACGATTGAGAACACTAGTGAACTGCGTCAAATCACTGCTGCAGCAAACGAGATGGCTAAAAATGGACGAGGCGAAAAGCATCTGTTTCAACTCAGGTTAGTGAACATGGGCCCAGAACGGTATGTTGTGCTTTCAATGGCCCACGCTCTCTATGACGGATGGTCCTTAAGTTTGCTTTTCCAAGACCTTCATTCAATCTTTGAAGGAAAACCGATCAGCCGTCCTCCTGTAGAGCCATTCATCAGCAGAGTCTTGGACTCTACAAACTCCAAAGCTCAGGAATTCTGGATGCAGTATCTCGAGGGTGCGTCGCCCTCAATCGTCCCTACCCAAGAAACATTGTTACCTGCGAACGACAACACACTTCAAAGGCATGAGTCTACGTCTAGGATTGCACTGTCGAAAATCGAATCGACCTGCAAAAGACTTTCTATTAGTCTGCAATCACTCTGCCAGGCTTGCTGGGCTATCACGCTGGCACGTCAAATGAAGACTCTTGATGTGGTGTTCGGCACTGTGATGTCGGGAAGAGACTTTGATGGGGCTGAGAAGATGGTGTTCCCGACAATGAACACAGTTGCTTTGCGCGCTATCTTACACGGCTCAGTCTCTGAGTTTCTTCGGTATCTGGAGGATAACATGAACGACATACGCGACTTCCAGCACTATCCACTTCGCAAAGCACAGTCAGCAACCAAAGGAGACGCACAAGGGCTGTTCAACACCTTGTTTATACTTCAGAAGTCACCAAACACAGCCGAAACATCGGATCGTACTATCATGACTTCCATAGAAGGTTCGTCAGCCACTGAGTATCCTGTTTGTGTGGAAGCCGAGGCTATGTCCAATGCCTTGGTTTGGAGACTCGCCTTTCAGCCTCAGCTACACTGGGATGGGTCCTCTAAAGGTATTTTGGAGTCGTTAGACTGTGCTATGAACTTTTTGGTGAGACCAGACAACCCCGAGTTGTTGTTGTTTGAAGAGAATGGAGTATCTATTTGTGGTATGCCTGCGTTCGTCGAAGGAGATGGTGTTGGCTCCGAGCCCGTCCCGCCTGCCGCCCCTGTCTTGGACGTAAGTATGGAGTGGACTTCCGTTGAGGCAGGAATTCGAGACATCCTCCATCAAATTTCTGGTATCCCGCTATCCTCCATCAAGGTCTCTGACAATCTTTATCACCTTGGCCTCGATTCAATTAGTGCCATAAAAGTGTCATCCAATTTGCGAAAGGCGGGCATCAATCTTCGACCACAAGATCTTTTCAAATCTTCAAGTATATCAGAAATGGCTCGGCGAGTCAGGAAAGACGAAAAGACACTCCCGAAAGCGCTAGAACTCGTTGGAGAATGGGAGCCACCTAAAGATATCAACGTGGAGGAACTGTTAAGCGTCAATGGTATTGCCGACGATCAGGCAGATCTTCTCCCTGCACTTCCAATGCAAGTTTATATGCTGAAAGCTTGGCAGAAGGCAGAAGGATCTGTATTCTTTCCTGAGTTCTCATGCCAAATCAACACTTCTGCAGAACTAGAAGATATTCGGGAAGCTTGGGATAAGTTCGTGTCAGAAACACCCATCCTGCGCACATGTTTCATTACAACTCCTTCCGAGACTGTTCCGGTCATACAAGCCATTCTCAAACATCATCGGATTCCCTTATCGGAGTCGCACGCAGAAGCCCTCTTGGGAGGTCATGCCCGACCCTTAGTCACAGCGAGCATTTCAAAGCACGATGAGCATTCCTGGTTTATGCGCCTCAGGATACACCATGCGCTGTATGATGGTGTCAGTCTGACAGCTCTGTTGCGCCGATTTTCCCAGTTACTGGAAGGTGCCGTCACTGTCGATAACGAAGGTCTTTCACACTGGAAGCAATTTACCATGGGCCAGGCCGCAATCTCAGCATCGAACAAAAGAAGAGATTTTTGGACTACGTATCTACAGGGTCCTTGTTTCAGCCCCAGATTCATCGAGTCGCAAGTGGAAGTTGGAAAACGATTTTCACACTTCGACAAGTCAGCCATCTCAAACATCAGTCAGATCCAGGCTGTCGCTACTCAATCCGGCGTTTCCATCCAATCATTGTTCCTTGCAGCCTATGCCAGAGTTGTTGCCGCACAGGACGATCTATCAGATGGCAGAGCAGTCGTGTTTGGCATATATCTGGCTAACCGGGCTGCCGCCAATGATGGACTACCCCATACCTACCCTACTCTGAACCTTGTTCCCCTGAAGGTCGACTCACCCGCTGGTCGCTCTCTGCTTGACATAGCCGAAAACATACAGAGAGATCTCCACCAGATCACGTCCGAAGGAAGATCAAATGTTGGGCTATGGGAAATTGCTCGATGGACGGGCATACAGGTTACCTCATTCGTCAACTTCCTAAGTCTTCCCAACGACACAAACCCAACTCAGGACCTCATCACCACCCTACCCGAAAAGGACTTCGACGGCACTGGCGATGATCATGTAACGATTCAGCATGAGCAGGCCCTTCGTGAAAACATCATCAAGGACGATATGCCGGTAAGTTCCTACACCTAGTGTTCAGACAACGATTACTAATTTTGGTGCTTATAGTTGGCTATTGATATTGAAGCTTCAATCAGCGAGAGACATCTTGGAATTGGTGTTTTCGGGTCAGAGCAGCAGATGTCGCATGAAAAGGCTGTTTTGTTGGCCTGCAGCATCGCAGGTGTATTAAAGGAGGTCACAAGATGATTGCACCCGGGATGAAAAGGAAATGCAATTTTCCCACTTTTGGCGTTCAGGAATATAGAATTAGATTTGCTCCGTTCAGTAGACAAAGATATGTATTGGTTTATGCTAGTAAATTCCGCCTGTTTCTGCTTAATTTCAAGGCCCAGGCACACTCCTCAACTCCTTCGTAATGCATTTTGTTCTGTCGATCTCTTGTACGGTTTTAAGACCCGCACATAGATCAATCTAACCTGATGATATGATATGCAATGTAATAAATAAGTAAGATATCTGAGATATCCGCAACAGCAGGAAAACGGTGAGCGACAATATATTCTGAATAGCATCAGCCATTCATACCGAATAGCCCAACATCGACCTGTCCGGGAAGAGGATGATGTTGGCTAAGCGCACGACCTCGGCCTCGGCTCTAGAAATAGATGATGCACTTGTGAGGCTCTTTGCATCCGGATCGCAATCCATCTCAACATCCTCTCCACCCTTGGACTTGGCCTTGTCGGGGGGAGGTGTACCAGAACGGGTGCCAGCGACCTCCCAAGGTGCAAGGCCCATAGCCTGTAAGGAAGCCGGTCCGCCCACTTCAGCGATTTCTTTTTCGCCAGGACGTGTTTCGGCGTCCTCTTCGACTATTCCTCTACCAGTTGAGTCAAAATCTGGACCCGGGTGGCCGCGTTGGAATGCTTTTCTCTGCCGCGCAAGATAAAGTGCGTTTGTTTGAGTGAGTGGAGCTGCGGGAATGTACACCAGCATGCTAACTTCGCTCTTGCTACCGCTAGGTGTCTTAAGGCCATAGTTATTACTGGAAAGGTAATATGGTAGGTCAGGATGCCAGAATATATAGTCGCCAGGCTGCAAGGTAGGTAATGTGATCATACTATTCCTCAGATGCAGATGGGGATGCCATGTTTCGGTAATTCTCTGGGCATGCCCAGGAACAGCTCCATGAATGATAGAGTCAGGCTCTGTTTGCAACTTCCAATTATCAGGAGCGAGATACGCCTCCCACTCAGGTCCAGTGCGATTCTCTGGTGGCGGATTCTTGGCCGTGAAGAAGGGTCGCAGAAGGTAATAAGCTGTTGCAAGTTTGGGCGAAGGTAAGAGGCGAACCATGCCGGGCTCAACGGTAGAGAGGGCCAAGATACCCTGGAACATACGGAAGATGGTACAGGCACCGTAACCATTATAGAGATCAGTCGTCACAGACGTTCGACTGGTGCATTTCCACGGGTCATAGTCTTCCCACTTGCCATGAAAGATGTGGTTATAGGTGCCTGCGTGCTGATAACCATCCGGCTCCCAACGCTCAAGCGATCCGTTATCGACCTGGGCAGTAATGCCTGCGGATGATTGTAAAGCTTGGATCCAGTCATCGGCCGACTGCGGGGGTTCGAGCGGCGGGACGTTTAAATTGCTGGACTGATTCTCCCCGTTTCCGTGTACACGTATACGATCGACGTAGGTAATGGGGAGCCTGGTAACAAGTTGATCGTCTTGGTTAGGTTCCCACAGGCCCATCATGAAGCGTTGAGCACTGAGAACGTTAGGGTGCGCTCTTGACCGGACCTGAGCTGGAGTCCAAAAGAAGTCGAAACAAGCCGGGTCGTGCTGTAGTGCTTTTATATGGCGCTTGCTGTCGAGATAGTCGACCGTCTCTCGAACGGCAGTATCGGTATCTGCCCTTGGGACAACCTTGCGAATGACACCAACGCCATATCGCTTCAGATCATGACCAAAGCGGGCAGTTTGAACAGAATCGTCAAGATCGCCAAATTCGATTGAAGGAATCAGGTGGGCGCCAAGATCTTCTATATGACTGACCTCTTTCTGTAACGCGGTGATGAGACGAGCCCAGCTAGCTTCGAGCTCAGCTTCATGACCGCGAATGAGGTTGCGCTTGATGCGCGCGAAGCGGGAAGGCAGGGCGATCGGTTCAGGGCCCCAAAAGGAAATCACGGGCTGATCTTTGTCAATAGACGAGGTATTGATACTCGGCGTCGATCCGTTCGTTTTAGGTTTTTGTGACAATGGCGGCAAGGTGTTTGACTTTAATGAGGGTAGCGACGTGGTCGTGGTACTTGACTGGCTGCCAGCCATTGTTCCAGGTATGCTCGCAGCTAATGCCGCGGCGAGCTTGGCTTCGTAGGATAATCTGGCACTTTCTGTGACAGCAGCGTTCACAAGAGAGGCCGCAATTGGTGCTGAAAGAGTGGCGCGATGACGAGATTTGGTAACGCGGCCAGTTTGTGTAAAGTTGAAGTTGTTGCCAACTGTAGCAAGTGTGGAGGAAGGGGTGGTGTTCATGTATAGGGATGCGCCTGACAGTGAGACTGAGCTGGAGCTGGAGCTGGAGGGGTTTGAACGACCAAGGCGGGAGCGGGCAAGAGCAGCTCTGACCTGTTCACCTGCCACATCAGCGCCTTTTCTAGGCAAGTGCACCCCTTCTGGCCCTCCTTCTCCTCCTTCTCCTCCTTCTCCTCCTTCTGGCCCTTCTCCCCCTCCGCCTTCCGCCGCTATAACGGTTTCGACCCTTGTTGCCGCTCCCATGGTTGCAGCATCCCACTTCTCTTGAGCTTCTCTTAGGCTCTGCTGTTGCTTTGCTTCACGTGCACCCTTTGGCTCAAGCCCGTAGAGTTGGCCCTCATCTTGGGACATGGGGCTGTCGTATGAATTTCCGTACGCAACTCTACCAAACCCATGTGTAAGGCCATCTCCTACTGCTACAGCCGCCACTGCAGCTACCCCAATCGCCGAAGCCAGTCCTTGGGCATGATCCAGCATGGGCGCTGCAACCTCTTCTTCACGCGGTGGTGGTAAGTCTACCGTCGGTGTAGCCATTCTCTTATTCTTATGTACCGTACGTGGTTGAGTGCTTGGAGATGCGAATGTTGGTGGCCGGTTTGAGGTGAACTTTGGACAGAAACTGCGTCGCCTGCACTTCGTGTTGTTAATGGTTCAAAGAGACAGTAGAAACGGTTCGCAGCCTAGATATCTCAGCCATATGTACGCGGCACCAAGTTAAATCGAGATGTTGATCAAATCGCAAAGAGTCAAGAGCAGAGTAAAGCACATAAGTGTTCCTATCCAGATTGCAGCGCTTCTTCTATAAACCTCTACCAAAAAGAAGACCCAGTTGGCCCCTACCGATCGAGCCTTCTTTAGCAGGCGGCTGGCCGGACCGGGCTCTACTAAGACCATCTCATCTGTCGCCCCGGAAGATAGTCTGTCGATATCCCCATGGAGGAGTAGAGGGTCTTGGACCGTGGGGCCTGCAAAACGGCGCAACGGTCGGGATGAATGGGCCTCCGAGCATGCTTCGGCCCTGTCATCCGTCAAACCACCCACTTCGTGCCAAGCGCTCCGTCCCGAAACCCCGGCGATACCCCACACTTTTCCTTTTGGGGCAGCTGATGGGTACACGGGTCTGCGGCCCATAACCCGCCTAAATACCAACCGTTATCGCCCAGAGACTGCAGAGAGTCAGGTAACAGAATGATTTGCGCAAGAGGCCAACATTTGGCCACATTAGACTCAAAAAGATGTCGTTTGCATATAACGCATGTTGATATCTATATCATTAAACTTATCAATCATCTAACATCTCGGCACGACAGTTTTACCTTATCTCTGAATCCCTGCCAGCCGCCGGGAACACACTCGAAAGAATGACCTGCATGGAAAGAGGTTGTCGGAAACACCGATTGGTGCTGAATTATCCGCTTTAACCTTTCGTTTCATGATGGGATAATCTTATTGCCCAGTCTCGTCTCTCTTAACCCTCCATCTCCTCCAAGACATCTTGATCTGATTGATCCAGAAGGCCTAACTAGTGGAGGAAAGTTGCCGGCCCGCAGTGCCTGTTTCACTGATGCTCGTCAGGGTAAATTCCGGCGTGGTCAGCCAGCTAGGCGCGTGACCCGCCTCGGTCAAATACGAACCGACACCAGGTCTAACAGTAGGTAGTTGATTCACGGCAAATCGGGTCCGAGGCCACCGAGGGGTCATTTGCTAAGGGGATGTGAATTGATCTTTTTACTATTTCCTATGATATACTCGCTGAGATAATCCAATCAAACGCTTTTCATTTAATCATACAGGTATCAATAACAATTACTTTCTCGAGATACAGGCTCGTAGAATATCAGAAAATTGCTCGAGAACTGTTTACAGTCGAGATTGCTTGGGCTTCCAGCCCTCCTCTGCAGCGATAAGCTCAGCGGCTCGTTCACCCACAGCAAGAACAGTGACCATAGGGTTGATGGTAGGCATCTCAGGAAAGATGCCAGCGTCGACAATACGGAGCTTGCTGATGCCACGGACCTTGAGCTCAGGATTGACAACGGCCATCTCATCGCGCTCGACGTCACCCATCTTGGTAGTACCGGCAGGATGGTAGACGGTATGGGCAACACGGCGCGCATACTCGCTGATCTCCTCATCGGTCTGGACCTTAGGGCCAGGGGCAACTTCCTCCTTGAGCCACTCCTTGAAGGGACTTGACTGGGCGATCTTGCGAGCAGCCTTGATACCGTGGACGAGAGTAGCAGCATCATAACCCTCGGGATCAGTGAAGTATCGGAAATCGAGAGCGGGCTTGACAGTGGGGTCGGCTGAAGTCAAGTAGATGCGACCACGGGAGCGAGGACGGGGAATGTTTGGTGTCATACAGAAGGCATAACCGTCCTTGATAATAGGGTATCCCAATCGCTCGGTATTGAGATGGAAGGGAATCTGGTAGCAGTGCATCATGATATCAGCCGCATCACCATCGTTACCAGCAGCGTTCGTGGGCTCTCGTCGCAGGAAGACGCCGGCATCTGAATCCATGGTTGTCTGATTGGCGGGAACAGCCTTGTTGAGCTCCCACATGATGATAGTCTCAGGGTGGTCCAGGAGGTTCTCACCAACACCTGGGATATCCTTGACAACGGGGATCTTGAGGTCCTCAAGCTGGGCCTTGGGGCCAATACCGGAGTGAAGAAGGAGTCGTGGGGTATCAACCGCACCGGCGGACAAGATAGTCTCCTTGCGAGCATGGAGGGTGTGCTTCTCGCCAGACTTGAGGGTAACATCGATTCCAGTAGCCACATCATTCTCGACAATGACCTTCGAGACATGGGCCTCCGTAAGGACCGTCAAGTTAGGTCGTCGCTCATCGCCGCGGAGAATGGGGTGGATATAGGCAACAGAAGCGCTGCTGCGGTGACCGGTATCGGGGTTGTAAGAGACGGAGAAGAAACCAGCGCCCTGGGTCAATTGGCCCTTTTCGGAGATTTCGTGGTTGAAGTCGTGGATGATGGGAATACCCATGGCCTCAGAGCAAGCCTTGACCCAGTCCTTGGTCAGCTGGTTACGGTGACGGGGATGGACGGGGTTCAGCTGGTTGCGCAGGTTATCAACGTTGCCCATAACAGTCTCGAAGTCCCAACCCTTGCAGCCCTTAGCGACCCAACGATCCATATCGTGACGGAAGGGACGGAATGAGATAAGAGTGTTGTGAGAGGAGCATCCGCCGAGGACTTTGGCGCGCGAGTGTCGGATGTGGCTGTTGCCATTGGGCTGCTCAGTTGTGGGATAGTCGTAGTCGAGATCACCACCAAGAAGGGATAGCCACTCTCGAAGGTTCAAGACATTGTTGAGGCCAAAGTCCGAGGGACCAGCCTCGATCATGAGGACCTTGCGCTCGGGGAGATAAGCAGAGAGACGGGAAGCCAGGACACAGCCAGCGGTGCCACCGCCTACAATGATGTAGTCATAGGCGGAGCTGGCGGAGGAGGGAAGAGACTCGGTAGTCATGTTGAAGATGTATGATGATGTATGTTAGGAGAACAAAGTCAGGTTTGAAATTCAGTGAGGGTATATGTGTAGTGAAAGTGCTCGGCCGGGACAATGGAAAAGATATCAACACTAATCAACAGAGGGCACGAGGAGAGTTGAGACGCGACTTGAGGTGAGGAAAAACGAGAGCTCTTGTACTTGAGAATCGAGGCGATCAAGATCTTTTTGAAATGGACGGACATCAGCTTGTGGTGGGGTCCCGGGACTGGGAAGGGTCCTCGAGGATATTATACAGTGTGAGTATATTCTACCTACATGGTGTCCAGCCTTAACTAGAGGTACTATTTTGGCTGCTTAAAGTACCGCCTAGTTTGCAAAGGTCGATTCCAATTGGCTCGAGACACCAACACTCTCAGCAAGGCTGGTGAGTGGATCAAAACACCAACACGGGAGACGGCAGCGGCGAGGGTTGAAGAGGAAGAAAAACTGGCTGAGCATCGACTTGCTCGAGCCTAGCAGAGCGGGGCCTTGGCGGGGGTCCAACGGCAAAAAAGCTCTTCACCGACTCCGGTAATCTTTTTTCGGTGATACCGAAGTCCAGATAGCTGAGCAAGAGAACCAAGAACTCCATGACGTTGTGTTATCCTCAACCATACGGGCGATAAGGGTGGAAGCAGGGCTAGACCAGCAAGATAGCTAGGATTGCAAAGTCTAAATCATTGAACCCGGCCATGTGAGCCCACGGAATGAATGGCTAGCTGCGGTAGAATTACTAGCGTCCTGCATGCTTTCAATGTCAAGTCAATGTGGTCGAAACCGATTCAATGTTCCATTTGGCCGCCATAACCGCTTGAAGAGCGCTGACGCGGCGACTGTTGGTGAAATTGTTCGGTCTGAGAACGGGGTGGGGCCGTTCGACGGCGAAAAGAATGGAGTATAGGGAGCTCCGCTGACCGGATCCGGCTGCTGGAAGGCTCCGAAATCATCAATGGCAACGCTCTGATGGTCAATACTCAGGATTTACCGCACGTGCCGTGAGAGCGTGCACTGAAGAGGCTTAATCTCTACTTGTGATTGTCCCGGCTCGGGTACATGGATGGTATGTGCCAGCTTCATCAGCTCGTGAGCCATGTTCATAGCGCAAAGCAAAGTAATGATAACCAGGCTGCATAGCATATGCATAGATTGCGAGATGTCGAAGTACGATAAGACGGCACAGGGTCGCCGTTCTCCGTCAATAATGTCCCAGGTCTGTATCTTGACATTTCAGAACAAAGCATCGCCAATGTGCACGAAGTGCCTATTCTGGCTTCGCGTCTGACTTGACCCGCGGATTCGCCTTAAACGAACCCTGTTGGAGCCTCGTTCTGCATTCTGCAGGGACGGTGCTTTGTGCCACTAAAACCCCATGTTGCCAAGTTTGAAGTGTTCGTTAGCATACTAATTAGGTAAAGCGTAATTGGGGTACCTAGCCGTCAGATCGATAATCTATCTCCAAGATCGATTTGTACTGACATGTGGCATGGGACATTGTGTTCCACTCTTTTCTTTTTTCTCTCTTTTCCCATCATTCAACAGGCAGTGAGTGAGTGACCTTCGCTTGTAGAGTCTTGCTGACACAGTGAAACTGACTGTGGCTAGCAGAATCACCAACATTTCGCACAAGCCTTACGGACACTCAATAAGTACCTACTAGAGAAAGCACGGAGCTCACCAGCAAAAAGGTGTTTGAGCAAGCTTTAGGTACAGCATCAGAAGTAAGCTTGGCAATGACGTGAGTATATCCACTCCTGCAGAATGCTGCCTCACGCTATAGAAACCAGCCCATTGCTCGGCTTATCATTATTCGGCACTGTCGAATCTGGAGGCTGGGCTGGACTAGTGGACTTGGCTGGTAAAGAAACAAGGGATGGTTTTTGGCAGGGACGTACACCAAAACATGCCTGGAGTTTTCTGTAAAGCGAGGCGAGGCGAGACAGGCCCAGCCCGCCCACTCATTACAATCCCTGCCCTTCTCTTCAAGCCAAGTACCTGAACACGGTTGTTGAGCTGTAGGTACTTCCTATGGAGACTACAACGGGAGATTGCGCAGCCCTTTTCTTTCTATGTTCTTTTCCTTCGCGAAACAAAAAGTGGTCTGATGACCATGCGGGCTGACTCTCCGCATCATCACAACGTTGAGGCGCTCAAGTCGCGACGACGGTTTCGCAACGGCTTTCAATTGCTGTAACTTTGGCATCGCACAAAGTTTGCTTGAGTCATGCCTGTACCGCTCTTCGCCAGGCTTGTTGATCCCATCACGTCACGGACAGGGAGGGCATCAGGCTCAGAAATCAGTATCGTTCTTTCACAGGACCGGTTCTGATGTTGCTTAACTGTACGTACCAAGTTGGCTGTATGGTTAACAATACTTGAGCAACTTTTTACTGGTTGGCCAAGTCGAGATACTGTACGGATGTCACACAGTGTGATCTAGACCTGTGCCTTTGTATCTCGCTAGAACAGGAAGGTACCCGGCATCCGGTAATAGTGGGACAGCCGGCATCTCTATCGACGGCATTTCGCCTTGATCCTCACAACCTTTATTATCCTACTTACATCGGTCGTTGCCAGTTTCCACACTTAGCAGAACATATTTCTCCATCGGTTCGGAATACTACAATTGATCGTACCACATTTCCTTGTTGCATTCGTATCCCTCCAGGTACCTTCAGGCACAATGACTTTCTCATCTGAGATTCACACTTTCCACTCTGGTCGGCCACAGTCCGAGTCCTCGTCACGATCAAACACATTTGTATCGCTTGATCCCAGTAACGCGAAGCCACTCGCAACTATCTACACCACCACACCAGAACAACTTAATGAAACCGTCGCAGCTGCTCAAAAGGCTTTCCCGGTATGGTCTCAAACACCAGCACCTCAACGAGCTGCCATTCTCCTCAAGGCTGCTACTATCCTCCGCGAGCGCAATGACGAGCTTGCGCTAACGGAAACACTCGATACCGGCAAACCTTGGTCGGAAACCTCAGCTGTTGACGTTGTAACTGGTGCCGATGTCCTCGAGTATTACGCACACATGGCTGCTGGCAGCTTCCCTGGTCAGAACACTCGGCTACGTGCTGATGCTTTTGTTCTCACCACCCATGAACCCCTCGGCGTTTGTGCCGGCATTGGCGCTTGGAACTATCCTATCCAAATCGCTCTCTGGAAATCGGCACCATGTCTAGCAGCGGGCAATTGTATGGTGTATAAGCCCAGCGAGGTTACACCTTTGCATGCTCAGACTCTCGCTCAGATTTATATCGAGGCAGGTGTACCTCCTGGCGTCTTCAATGTTGTCTATGGAGATGGCGTTGCCGTTGGGGCCCCCCTCGTGGCTCACAGTGGTATCGCCAAGGTTAGCTTCACGGGTCAAGTCAGTACGGGCAGCAAAGTCGCAAGCCAAGCAGTCAAGGATATGAAGGGCGTCACCATGGAACTTGGCGGTAAGAGCCCACTTGTCATCCTCCCGGATGCCGATGTCGATGAAGCAGCCGACACGGCTATGGTCGCCAATTTCTTCTCTACGGGACAAGTCTGTACCAACGGAACCCGTGTGTTTGTCCCAGACACTCTACTGGAGCAGGTCGAGCAAGCTATTCTTCAACGCTGCCGTGAAGGAATTCGAATGGGCATGCCACAGAACAGAGAGACCAACTTCGGCCCTATGGTAAGCGCCGCCCAGCAGGAGAAGGTGAAGATGTACATCGAACATGGCCGCACAGTGGACAAGGCGAAGGTGCTGTTTGATGGCTCTCGGGATACCAAGATGGCCCAACCAACTGCCAATGGCTTTTGGGTGCATCCTGCTGTTTTCACCAACTGCACTGATGATATGCGTATTGCAAGGGAAGAGATTTTTGGCCCGGTCATGTGTATTATGCCGTACAAAACTCAAGGACGCCCTCAACAGGAGTGGCTGTTGGATCTTGTATCCCGAGCGAACGATACTCCAATGGGACTCGCTGCAGGTGTTGTTTCCTCAGATGTTGGACTAGCACAGGAAGTCGTTCAAAAGCTAGACGCGGGCATAACTTGGATCAACACATGGGGTGAGTCCCCAGCCGAAATGCCGGTGGGAGGTTGGAAGATGAGTGGTATAGGCTTGGAGAATGGCCACGAGGGCATATCGGCATATATGAGGACAAAGAGCACGCTGGTTCAATTAGGCAAGGGCGCCTGTAAAGGTGTATTTTCGAAGCTTTAAGATAGGATAATATAAAGTATAAGAC
>ONZP01000230.1:0-87395 GCA_900312805.1 Fusarium torulosum
TGTCTAAAGACGAGGATATGCGGAAGTCAAAGGAGCGCCCTGTTAGTCAGACGCAGAGCCACGGTTCGCTTAGCCCGCGCGATCAGCTGCAGGAGTCGATGGATATCACGCGCGATCAATTTACGTATCAACAACCGCCGACGGCTGTGATTGCGGGTGGCGGGAGGGAAGTACAGAGGGCGCAACCGAGCCCAAGGGATAATTAAGATGTTTATTAGCGATTTATTTTCTCTACATTACTGGGGCATGAAGTTCCCTGTTCAATCAATCACGATTTACTTTGTTACGATTTATCATTACCCCAGACTCATTTACCAAGATGCGTTTTCTTACATCTGATACCATCTCAATTACCCAAACAGCTCAGATAAGCGACTACTCTCGCCTGTCATTTGTTGTACGTAATGACAAACACGATGGCTTCAGGGACCAGGCTATCCCCGGACCCAGTGTGGATAGCAGATTTGTTCCCCATGGGCAGTGTGAGATGAGATGAAAAGGGCGCTTCAACATGAACCACGAAAAAGTTCATATCCGAGCTTTTGCGTCGATTACTAGATGTAGTATATTGTTTGTGAGGCAATCCGTGCACCGACATGAACAGCCTTATTGCATTGACCAGCAAAAAATGAGGCAATAAAAATAACACGCTGGAAATAGGCACGATCCACCTCCCTGCAAGCAATGCAATGCAATGTCATGTCGAGTGGGAACTTGCTGATCCCGTTGAAACGTTGCGCTTGTCCTCCACTTCAATTGCTTACTCCAATTCCATCATCAATCACCACATTGCTATTTCTTTTTTTCTTTTTCACGGCATCTGCATAGCTGATTAGTGTGCCGCAAACTCGCAGCGGTATTTAACAAGAAAAGCGCGTCGGATGCGACCCTTCTTATCCTTTTTTGGCCTTTCTATAGTCCACCATTGGCCATTCCACCTCCGCGCCCAAGGCAAATTGGTCGCAACGCCATCCTTCTAGAAGCCTTCCAGAACACCGCCATTGAAAGAATTTTTATCATCAACAAATGATCTACAAACCCCCGTAAAAACAAAACCACTCACTCAAACCCGTCACAACGTCACTATAACTCAACCCCAAGCAGACATCTCCTTCTTCAACTCCTCATTTTTGCATCAATCACCATCATACTCCCCAATCTTCACAACTGCCCCCGCACGCATAAGCATAAAACCATCGTTGTCCCGCGATGAAGGACTCAGTCCTCTCGCACGACGCTCACTCAGCCATGGAAATGGGCTCGTCTTGGAGTATTTCCGCCAAAAAAACATCACACAAGAAGACTTGGATCGATGGCTTTCGACGTGCTGAGCCGCTGGCGGGTTACCTCCCCACGGATGCGCCGGAGAGATACTACGATTTGAGAGCGGCGAATGCGAAGACGGCGAATACGGCGCTGGCGAGAGAATTGAAGGGAAGGCATTTGCAGATGATTGCTTTTGGGGGTGCTATCGGTAAGCTTTTCTTGAAGCGAATGCTACTCGCGATAAGATGTATGTGTTGAAGTCAGCAGCAACTGACAGTCTTGTAGGCACAGGTTTATTCGTCGCCTCTGGTGGATCGCTCTACAGAGGAGGTCCAGCCAGCGTACTAATCTCGTATCTTCTCCTCGGAGCCATGCAGTACTGTACAATGCAGTCTCTCGGCGAGCTCTGCGTGATGTTTCCCATAGCTGGTTCATTTTCAGCTTTCTCAACGCGGTTCTTAGATCCATCATGGGGTTTCGCCATGGGCTGGAAGTAAGTCGCTCCCTACAATATCCTTAGTTACTGCTGCTGATTATGTATAGCTATTGTCTGCAGTGGCTGTTTATCCTCCCAATCGAGATAATCGCTGGCGCCTTCACGATAGGATACTGGAACGAAGACTTGAGTAAATCCATATTCGTCGCTATTTTTCTTCTCGCCATCGTCATCATCAATCTATTTGGCGTCAAGACATACGGAGAAGCAGAATACATATTCTCTCTCCTTAAAATCACCGCCATCGTGGGCTTCATGTACGTCACTCCCCCCGTCATCAATCTTAATGCTGACAGCCCAGCCTCCTCGCTATTGTGATCAACATCGGCGGCGAACCCGAGGGCGGTTACATAGGCGGGATGTACTGGCGTAACCCGGGCCCCTTCAACAACGGCTTCAAAGGCTTCTGTAGTGTCTTTGTTACATCTGCCTTCTCCTTCACCGGTACAGAGCTCATCGGTCTTGCCGCCGCTGAGACAGCCAACCCCCGCAAATCTTTGCCTACAGCTATCAAGCAGGTTTTCTGGCGTATCACCATCTTCTACATCGTTGCTCTCTTACTTGTCGGTCTATTGGTACCTTATGACGACGGACGTCTCGTAGGCGGTGATAATGTCGCTGACGCTACGGCGAGTCCATTCGTTATTGCGATTGAGAGGGCTGGTACTTCTCTCCTCCCGAGTATAATGAACGCCATCATCCTCGTCGCTGTTATCAGTGTTGGCAATTCAGCTGTTTTTGGATCTTCAAGAACATTAGCCGCTTTGGCTGAGCAATCTCACGCCCCTCAGATTTTCGCATACGTTGATAGACAAGGCCGACCCCTCATGGCTATCCTCTTCGCGTCGTGCATCGGACTTCTCGCCTTCCTTGCGGACGTGAGCTTCAACGATGCCATCTTCAACTGGCTTCTCTCCATCAGTGCGCTGAGTACCCTTTTCACGTGGGGTAGCATCTGTTTATGCTACATCCGGTTCCGCAAGGCGTGGTCATACAACGCACATAAACTTGACCAACTACCGTTCAAGTCGCACGTCGGTGTTACAGGTGCCTGGTTTGCCTTTATCGGGTATATCCTTGTACTCGCTTCGCAGCTCTGGATCGCCGTGTCACCCGTGTATGAGCCTGATATCGACACGAGCCCGTCCGGACTTGCCCAGAACTTCTTCTTGAAAGCTCTGGCTATTCCAATTATACTTTTCTCGTATACCTGTCATAAGTTGTGGTATCGGACACAGGTTGTGAAAGTTCCTGATATGGATATTGATACTGGTAGGAGGTATTTTCGCGTGCATATCATGACTGAGCAGGAGCGGGAAGAACGACAAGGTTGGCCTTTGTGGAAGAAGGTTTATCAGTTTCTCTGTTAGTTCAGCAGTGTATGTCTAGTTTAGATGTGTTTGAAAAGCGTGTGAATGATGTTATGATATGTAGCCAGCCATAAGAAGTGTGGTATAGCAATGGCGTCGAAGAGATCGCTAAATAATCCTTTCGATTTATACCCGGGTCATGAATAGTGACCAATTGATACGAGGTCTGGTGCTTATCACGACTTAAGTAAATAATCCAAAGATGATACTAATAAATGTTCTAATTCGGATCATGAAGTATATAACAATCATTAAAAGCCCAGACATATCATATCATTACGCAATTAAACAATTCCATTTAAACACAAAATCAAACCCGAAGACGAACAACATCACGAACATTACCTGCAGCGTGATAAAGCACCTTCACAAGAGCCACAGTCCGTTCTTACGAACCTCCAGTAAGAGAAACAGAAAGCCTATATCAGAAGTCAGCAAAAGGCCAAACAGCATGACTAAGAACAACAGAAAGAACATATATATTCTTCTCGAAAATAGTAAAAAAACCAGAAACTATCAGTATCCGGCATCAAATACACACAGTCCTCAACGGTCATCTCGCCCTCCAAGGAGTTAGTCTACGCAAAGATAGGCAGGGCCAGCCGACCGAAGAAAGCTATCTCGCTAAGGAAGTCAGGCTTAGGTATATCAGCCGGCCAAGAATAGGATAGTACTTTAAAGAATAGCTAATAGCCGCGGCCGAGAAGTTAAGTTCTCATACCAGCGTTAATCGACTTGGTAGCTTCCAGAAAAAGAGCTCTAAGCTGGCTGTCATCGATTTCATCTTTATCTGCATGTAGTTACTACAACTTAGCCATAAAGATACCTATAAAGGTACTTCTAGAAGACAGGTAGTAAGATATAATACTATCTAAGATACTTGTATTAGGTTAATTTCTTTTATTTTATCTCTTTTAGTTAAAAATTGGCCCCTTGTAGCTCTTATCTCCAAAGATAGAAGGGACCCTAATAGGGTCCATTTTACTATAACTATAGGAAATAATAGGTATTTTAATAATATCGAAATTATTACCTTTTAAGTAGCAGCTAAGGAGAAACAGAGGAAATATAAGTCCCTAAGGGCCTTTTCTTGCCTTATTATTATCTCAGCAGGAGGTCTTATAGAAAATGACTTAGCCTAGGTATATAAATAACTACAATAATTCCTTAGACCATGGGCTACTTCCTATCTTAACACCTCTATCGGCTTGCCCCTAACCAAGACAAGAGCTAATTCAGCGGCTTCTATAGTAAGAGATATTCCTTCTGGGATAGCCTCTTCTCGCTGGAATACCTCTGTAGAGCTATTTCTGCCTTTTGGATAGTACCTTCTAACCTTTCTTAGTTTTTCCTGATCTCTTTCCGGATTTTTCCTATTTAGTTATCCTCTCTTCCCTTTTTCCTATCTTGTCTCTATAACTAACTCTTTTCTTTTCCCTGATATCCCATAGACTTTCTATTCTTATATACCTCTTGAGCTTATTTTAAAGTATATATAATTTCTTTCCCTAACCTTATAGTACTTTCTCTCTCTTTCTTATCTGCTTTTTCCTTTACCTCTCTTTTCCTTCTTATCTCTCCTCCCTCTCTCTCTGGTTATCCCTCCTTATTATATGTACGTTATAGCAACCTAGCATATTAGCTAATATAGTTTAATCTAACCCTACCCTAACCCTACATGTATAATGGGCTACGTGAGTTATAGAAAAGTAATGTTTTATTAATCAATCCCAGCAGCAACTATCTGTATACCATGTAACTTTTGTGTCCAGTTCATGATGCCTTAACGCCAGCGAGTACCTCATTAATGTTATCAGTGATAACCTTGATAGGATCAGAGGCATCCATGTCTGCTTGAATTCGCTTCGCGCCCTCCTTGTATTTGGGATCAGACAGCACCTGATCAACTCCCGCCCGAATAGCCTCACTTGTTGGACTTCCCGTCCGGAGGTTAACAGCCACACCAGCCCACTCTATAATGGCGCACATCTCGGTCTTATCCTCGCTCTCACCTGCAACCACCAAAGGCGTTCCGTGGGCAAGACTAGCACGCACTCCTCCGTAACCGCCGTTGCCAACAAACACTGAGGCTAGTGGAAGAATATCATCGTAGGTAAGGTAATCAATCACCCGGGTATTGTCAGGAATGGCAATGGTTGAATCGAGAGCCGCTCCACGCTGACCCAAAACAACAATCACCAAGGTGTTTGGACGATCCTTGAGTGCATCTATCGCTGGGATAACGATGTCCTTGTAGTCCATACGAACAGTGCCCTGGCAGACAAAGACAATGTCTTTACCCGACGAGTTGTTTGCAACTTCATCCCACCAAGCTGGCTTACCTGCTGCTGATGTGTCGGCTTTGGGAAGCTTGGGCATTCCACCAGCAAATCGAAGACTTGGAGGTGCATCGCTCCTAGGATACATCATCGAAGACGAACACATTTGCAGAAAGCGGTCGGGCCAAACATAGGGCGCATCGTTGAAAAAGATTGTATCATCTGGTTCACCCCCAAGATCTTTCAAGATACTGTTAAATAACGCAAAAGGACCGGAGAAGATAGTATTCCTTAGCATTTCCCATATGACGGCATACTGAGCCCTTTGCTCCGGAGAGGTGGGAAGCGGTAGGCCCGTGTTAAACGGGGGAGTATCGGCGCTGGTTATGGAGATGGGATTGATGCCGATGCTGATGAAAGCGTCTGGCTTGACTCCTCGTGCACCTCTTTGCAGCGGCAGCGAACCCGCGTATGCAGATTCATTGAGCAGCACAACAGGTCTGCCGGGGTACTCTTCCCTGACCTTGGTGATGGCCTTCTGGACAGCGACAAGTTGGTCTGGAATGACTTTGATGAAGCTTTGCTCGAGTGTCCAGGCAAGCTGTTCTGGTCCAGGTTCCATCAGTTCCCTCTCGGGCCATTTGGACTCGCGGTCTTCGTCGACATAGTCCCCATAGCCTTGGATAGCAACGTAGTCGCATCCGATATCCTCGAAACGCTTCCTGTAGCCACTAGCACAGACAGCTGTGACGTGGTAGCCATCGAGCATAAGTGCCTAATGACCAATGAGTATAAATGATAGAGCGACAGCTTATGTTGTTTATGACTTACTTTAGCAATTGTGGTGATAGGATTGACATGACCCGCACCAGGGGTACAGGTCATGACAAGCAGAGGCTTCGTTTGATCAACCATAGTGGATTATACTGGTGAACAAGACAGAATGTGGTAGATTTCAGTGTTGGTTGTGGTGACTGAACCTGTTGACACCCTGAGAAACAAGTGACTTTAAAGTTAGCGAGGGTCAAATCTATAGTGCAACGTGCATGTCATGTGGAATTGACTGAGTGAATTTCCCATATAGATTAGTACAGCTAATGCCCTGGAGGTGGAATTATGAAGTTGGCCCGGGCGCAAAGAACGCTTGAGGCGGGTCTGCAGACAAGGGTCGGGCCGGGCGTGCACCTAACATGTATGCACAAGATAGGGATAGGATAGCACGGACAGGCTGCGGGTATTAAGGATTTGATCCCTTGCGATCATTTGTGGGCCGTGTGGTCCAGAACGTCGCCCGCTGTGGCAATAGCAGAAGCAGATCTGTCTGTTTCCCAATGCACAACACCCCCCATAATAACCCACTCATTTCAGGGGAGTGAGTGATGCTCGATTCATCACGATAATTATCCACAACCGTTTGAGCAAACCTCATCGGCATCAGTCACTAAAGATGAGTCTATCCAAGCCTGCAGGGCCCAAGGGCCGGAAATACTGGCTCGACAATCTGAGAGTCGTCATGACAACTATTGTCATCATCAACCACACAGGAGCAACCTACGGTGGCGGCGGGAGAGGGGATCACCCAGGAAGCTTCGCCAAAACATCGCCAATTCTGTTGCCTTACGTCGCTTTTCACTACGCCTATGGCCTTGGACAATATTTCTGGCTTTCAGGCAACTTGACGGCCAAATCACTCTCCAAGGGCTCATGGACCGAGTTCGTCAAGAGTAAACTACTGAGGCTGGGCCTGCCGTCGCTTCTCTATTCCATCTTTCTTGAACCGCTGCAAAAGATCGCTACAGCGCCCGGAGATCTCCATGAGAATTTGAAGAACTATTGGAAGGCGGTGCTTGACCACAAGGGCTGGAAAGCTCCTGGAGGCGGGACCGTTTGGTACACCATGACGCTGCTTATGTTCGACCTTTGCGCTGTTCTTCTTACGCGCTGTCTGCGTCTATTTAAGGCTAAGGGAGCTGGTTCTCCAGAGTTCCTCAGCGTGGCCAAGATTTACGGGCACATGTGTCGCTGGGGATGGCTGGTAACTGCTGGAACCAGATTCCTAGTTGGTACCAAGTTCCCCATGGGCTCGGGTCTCCCCGTCATTCACGTTCAGCCGTATTTCCTACCTCAGCACATCTATGGCTACGTGTTGGGCTACATGGCCTCTGTTTTGGGCAAGTCAAGGATGTCGAGCTTGTATGAGAAAAACTCTGGTCCGCTTGGCAAGCTGTCCATGGCCAAGGCTAGTGCCATCTCTTTGGCCTTGATACCAGTTGTCTTGATCCCCAGCTTTCTGCGAGACAGAAAGGCCATCAAGAAAGAGGATGATGGCAAGGAGACGAGTCCTCCTACTCAAGGTGGCATGCAACTGTCGGGATGGACTGCAGACGCCGCACTCTTTGCGCTCTGGAACGAATTCACTTTCGCGACTGTCGGACCTGCTTTTATGTCTCTCTGGGAGCACAACTACAACCGACCGGGAAAGCAGAGGTTGTGGTCACCTCGTTATGCTTACGCCGCGTATCTACTTCATTCGCCCATATCGTGGTTTGTTGACCGGGGTTTGTACGCTGCCATGTGTAGAGGAGGGGAGAGACCAGCTTGGATGGATTCCGAGTCTTGGCAAAACATTGGACCTGTGATCATGACGGCAACGGCGGGCTATATCGAGGTTGCGGCTGCCTTTGGGGCAGGCATGCTCTTGATTGATTATGTACCTGGTGCAGGTTCTATTCTTTAAGGACCCAGTGAGGTAATTTACTCTAGACATTTTTTATCTAGTTGGCAATTTTTGTTAGACCCAGTATGTAATAACTAGCAAAGTAGTCGATTTGCTATTTCTTTAATATCGCGATACCGGGAAGGAAAACCTCACGAATCTAGGTTAAGGACATACTAGACTATAACCTATTCCTCTAGATTACTTAGTTTCTGTGAGTTAGGGTTAAAGTCAGCCCAAGCTGGTTTGCCAATTAATTAATAATAGAGGGCGAGATAGTAGATATTATAAATCTTTGCAGCTGATCGCAGACTTAATTTAGGGTCTGCCTAAAAGGCCTGAAGTGCAAGAATAATCTGAGCCTCTTTATTAGCTTGCGACATGTCATTTCGTTAAGGATTAATTGATCTAATAGTGTTAATATAAGGTGAGGGATTTTTATTTCACTCGCTTATCTATTTCATTCGCTCATCGTATATGTGATATTCTTTAGAAACATTAAAGCAAGCCTACTCTTAGTAAAAGTATGCAGTATCATAACTAATTATCTCTTATATGCAAGAATATTTATTACCACTATAATCAGAGGTCCAAAAGTCTTTTCGCGTTTTCTATGTACACAGCGTTATGTTGAGCCTCATCAAATATATTTTTCAACCCCTTATCCATGACATTTGCCAAACCCACCACCAATCTTTCAGGAGTAAAAGGATAGTCCGTCCCATAAACCAACCTCTGCTCTCCTCCCTCTCCCAGGATTCTGAGCAGGCCATGAATAGCATTAGGCAGAGGAAACCCAGCAAGATCAAAGAAAAATCTCTCACGCAATAATCTCTGAAACTCAGCAGTCTGACTCTCTGCGCCTGATATCAGAGTCGCGAAAGCACCAATGCGATCAAGCATCGAAGGCAGTGCGCAGCCACAGTGAGACATAATGTACTTGATATCTGCGTACTTAGTAACAGTTCCTGAGAGAAGCAAATTTGCTACGGCGCGAGTCTCGTCAAACATGAACTCCATCATTGGCCGGGGATACTTCTCAAGTGGCTTAACTGCTTGTAGCTGTGGTTCAGCATTTGGGTCGACGGATACAGGGCCAAGAATGTTGCATGTCGTCGGATGGATGAACAATACAGTCTTGCGAGCGTTCAGATGCGAAAAAACAGCATCGAGTTCGTCATCACCTAGATACACACCGTTGGCATTTGACAAGACCGCAAAGCCTAGGGCACCAAGCTTGTCTAAGGCATAGTCGATCTCGGCAATAGACTCATCGACAAGAGGCAAAGGCAGCGACGCAAAGAAACCAAAGCGCGATGGATGGTCATTGCAGATGGAAGAGAGTTCCTCATTAACTTGACGAGTTAGACGTGCTGCATTGCCGTTGGTACTCGGCGTCAAGTTTGTGCCTGGTGAGGTGATGCTCAATACAGATTTGCTAATATTCAGCTTATCCATAAGGGCAATATGTTGCTCTGGACTCCATTGCTAAGCGTATGAGCCAGTGTTAGTAATTAATAGAGCGTGTACGTGAAATCCTCTGAATATAAACTGGCCACGTACAGGGAGAGCAGGCATGCCATCAGGCTTTTCGTGACCGTTATCGATAGCATATTGACGATACCCTGGACCCACGGCGTGGCAATGGAGGTCGATTCGCTGCTGCATTGAGTTGAACCTTGTTGCGGGGGTTGTGTGAAGGATTTTGTGTACAAAAACTACATAGGCTCTCTCAAGTGTGCCTTATCAAAGCGGCCTTGCGTACAAATACGAGATACCGTATGAGTGAGTAAATGGGAGGTTTGGAGCGGAGCTTCTCGCAGCGGAGGCCAAGACGGTCAAGTCCACCACACCGTTCAAGAGCCAATCACCCTCTCACCGGACATACTCCGCCTGCATGACAAAACTGTCGTGCAAAAGACACCTTATAATATCACAAAACATCCGAGTTCAAGCCTGGCCTCGGCTCAACCGAATCTACGTGTCGTGATCAGTGCTACAGTGGGGTGCAATATGTTTGAATACCTTCTGAAGTACTGATACCCCCTGTCTAGCCATTATGGAGCTTAGCTTGCTTCTGATCTGAGGACGAAGCCCGATCTACTCCGTAGGTAATCACTATACTCTCATTAGTTGTGTAAAAGCTGATATCTACGTGGTAGTTGACTCGAAAAGGCTAGAGGCAAAAGAAGATACACGCCCGGTATTCAAACTTGTTGCATCCCAATGCAGATACTGATAATGCACGAAAGTTTGGAACCCTAGGTGCATAGTCACAGTCACATCGTGTCTTGCTACTTAACAGTGCGTCCGTCGTCTCCCACCTGCCTATCTCATCCCTTAGGATCCGAGGGAGCGTAATGGATGTATTTTTATGGGGTATGCTCCAATATTGATTTGCTGCTGATCAGTCCGCTACATATACCAGCCTCAAGGAGGCATAGCAGTGAAGGAAGAGGTTCCGATCTGCAGGTGGCATTATCAAAGATACCTAAACCTTGGTGGTATATTAGCTACAAGAAGGTGCCCTTAATACTGAGTACTTGATTGGATAAAGCCCCTGCCGGTCAAGCTATTACGCTCTCTCGGATCTCTTGCGCGCATTATCTTGCGAAAAGGGCGGCGGGGCCGGAATGATCTACATGGTTTAAATGCATAAACAGGGATTGGGCGCGTAAACGGGAACAGCGGTGAACACTTTCGTGACTAGGCTGTGCATACAAATTTGGTACATGCATGTCTTTGATGTGGAACCTTAACAGAGCACACAGTAAGCACTAATGCTGAACACTTATTTCTATAAACATCTAATATTCAACTCATGAGATATTTCTAGCTAAATTAGTATACCGAATCACTGCTACCCTTGGGCGGACGTAATGAAACCAGCAAGGATGCTTCGGACCGACATTCTACGTTACTGCGAACTTTGCGCCCCAATGGCAAGGTCTTCTAGGGTAAGATAGACAAAAAGACTGCTGAACAGCGCCGATGAGAGACTACCCGGCAGGAGGAGATAGTAACTAAGGGTCTACAATCGTAATATTTATAGTCTGGCCAAATACTATGTATACTGTCACGGTGTATGAAAAGATTAAACAGGTTCCGATTGGCACATTCTATAACGAGCTACAAATCCCAATAGCTGCTTGTGAAAAAACAACAAGATCCAGTAAACTAAAAGTCTTACTGCAAGCCCGGATTTGATTTTAAAAAGGTAGAATAGCTCCCGGAGTTTGCTGAGTTGTATGAACTAGCCCTGGTTGGATAAACAATCAGCCCGTATTTGTTGCTGCTCCTTCAGCCGCATGATAGAGCGCGTGGAACGCAGAAGTCGAGTCATTCAGAAGAGACTTTGGTGGTCCAATCTCCTTCACCCTTCCATGATCCAAGACAACAGCGGTATCGAACTCAAGCAACGTGCGCAAGCGGTGAGCAATCATGATCACGGTTCGACCGGAAAATCCGTCCCTAATAACGTGTTGAATGGTAGCATCCGTGACAGGGTCAATACTGCTTTTGCATTAGAATAGCCGCAGTCTTGTGTTTCTAAGACTTGGTGACTTACTGTCCAGTTGGCTCGTCGAGGATGACGATGCTGCTGCTCCGCAGAAGGCTTCGCGCAAGGCAGAACAGTTGCCTCTCGCCGTGTGAAAATGAGTCACGGGTCAATGAAGCATCCAGTCCTCCAAGGGACGTGACCTTTTTCAATAAGTTGACTTTCTCTAGAGCTGCGGTCATCTCCTGGTCGGCAACACACGAATCCCAGGGCCTCAAGTTTTCTCGCATGGTTCCGTCAAATAAAAACGGCTCTTGTGTTACATAATTAAGTTTGGGTCGAACATCTTCGGGATGGAGTGTCGAAAGGTCGGTGCCGTCGATAAAGATTCGGCCCTGATAGCAGGGTAATATTTGTAAGAGAGCTGCCATGAGACTGCTCTTCCCGCTGTAGTTTTGAAGCTACGTTAGCTAATCGCGATAATAGAATGTGTATTGGATGCGGAAAACTTACCTGCCAGTCCTACCACAGATACCAACCCTCTCACCAGGTTTGATGGTGAACGTAATACTGTCCAAGGCCAGCTTTGGAGTGCTATCTAATCGTGTGGTAGCATCCAAGTCTTCTAGCACATCCTCATAAGTCGCGCTAACATTCTCAAAAGTGATACTACCAGCCAGTGGCCAACCTTCAAGCAGGTTTGAAGGCCCTTGACCAGACTGTGCTTCACGTGGAGTCTCGCGTGAAAATCTGTAGATACGCGAAACAGCGCCTAGTGAAGTCTCCATATCTGTCCATTGCATGACAAGATCGCACAGGTTTTTTGCCAGTGTCGTGACATGTACAACGGCTAGGCCGACCAGTCCAGCACTTACCTTTGTTCGAAGAGCTATGGCAGCTCCAATGACGACCAACTCCGTGCCCGTGGCGATGAGAGACAACACAAGTATCAGCCAGCGTTGAATGCAGTAAAGAGTATAGAGGGGCTTTTGACACGAGTCCAAGAGTGAGTAGCTCTTTTGGACATAAGCTGGACTCCAGCCAAAAGAGTGAATTGTGGCCATTCCTTGAATACTGTCGAGAAACAGCGACACGATGGGTGCCTTTTGTTCAAGCCTACACGACAGAAGGTGGAAACATTAATCTTTTGGCCAGAAAATGCTGAATGGGAACAATGAGAAAAGGGAACTGACTCGAGTAATCGCAACTGTCTGGAAGTGCGCAAATACAGCATTTGAAGCAGATAAAGAACAATGGCGATTGCTGGTGCACCTATGGCCAAGTATGGAACAGCCGAGATAGCGACACCAATGCTTGCTAGGCATGCGACTAAAGCTATAAGACTCAAATATTAGTTTTCCAGAACCGTGAGATGCGTGGATTATACGCACCCATTAACGTTAACAGAATGTTAAATGGCAATTGCCAGTCACACAAGCGGATGTCCTGACTGAATCTGTCATGGCTGTTAGTTTGAAGGAAAAGCTGGCTATGAAACGGGTGAATTTACCTATTGACAAGAGATGCCGTGTCTTCCGTGTTTGAAAGAGCTGATAACGGAGCCCTTGTACAGAGTTTATGTTAGCAACAGTTGTAGGACTTGGATTGCACCAAAGTGTAGGGGCCTTACCTCATCGTGGCCGTCAACAGGTCCGCGTGCATGACATGCGACGCCTTAGACGCTAATTTGGTAAAGAAGAAACTAAAGGAAGTCAGAATGATTCATTAAAGGCACAACGACAAGGCTATTCCGCGAGACTCACATAGGTGTTACCAGAAACCCAATAGTGATGAGAACAGCCCAGGTAGCGTAAAGGCCTAGCCAGTAACCAAGACCATGGTTGTCATGGGCATCCTCAGCCCACCACACCAGCCAAACACCAAAGATTGCGTTCAATACCATATAGGCCCCGATGCAAGCAACAAAGATACTGAAGCCAAGCCATCCCATAGTGCCAAGATAGTACGTGAAGGACCTCCAATCTCCCTTTTTTCTGCGTAGATCATCGACCTTGGTTTGGAGCCGGGCTTCGTACTCTCCTCGGGTGGCTTCAAGCTCTACAACTTGGACTGGAGCATCTTCAGAAGAGGAGGAGGAAGTTTGTGAAGAGTTTGCAGTTTGGTGTTGTGAGTAATGTTCCTGCCGCGTAACGAGTTCTGCGTATGGACCTGAGTCGATAACTTGACCATCTTGGTCCATGAGCAAGACCTGATCTGCTAGACGCAAGATCTGCACCGAGTGTGTTGCTACAATAACAGACATGTCTTGCGAGCGAAAGGTTCCATTCTCACTAAACAGATTAGTTATCAAAGAGGACGCAGTATGCCCATCTAGGGCGCTTGTTATATCATCGAGGATTACTCGTTTCTTTTTAGAGTACAAGGCTCGAGCGATGGCCTAGAACGATGTTAGTCTTGACTGATACAAGTGTCTCATCACAGCCACTCACGATGCGTTGTTTCTGTCCACCACTCAGCTTCGATCCTCCACTGCCAACTTGAGTAGCGTCACTGTTGGGCATACTGTCCAGATCCACACGAAGCTCACAACTGCGAAGTACAGACTGGTACCAGCTACTGTCGACTTCAGACTGGCCAAGGATGTTATCGCGAACAGTTCCCTCGAAGATCCAGGGAGTTTGAGAGCAGTAGGCAATGTCTCCTGATGGGAAGATACCCGACGCCTGGCTTTGTTCAAAAGTAAGCAGTCTTCGAAGAAGGGTAGATTTACCACAGCCGCTTGGCCCAGTGATGGCAATAATTCTACTGGGCACAAATCGAACTGGTGGACGACCTCTTGGGTCACTGAGGACTTCAATCTTCTCACAAGGCTGCTTGATGCGCTCTAGAGCAGTACTCGACTCAGGTTCTATCACCTTCTCTTGGCTGTCACTCTGGCTAGTGACGTCCGAGCTGTTGGTTGTGGCTATCGAGGGGACAAGATCCTCGGGGGTCTGAAGAAAGGATTGGATTCTCCCATAACATCCGATTGCCTGTGCTCCCATTGGAATGGCCAGGAGCAGTTGCATAGCAGGAGCGGATATGAGGTTGAGGATCGAGAAGCTGGCAACAGCCGTTGCTTCTGAGAAGTTGGGCTGACCTGCAACCATCCTGGCAATGGAGTATGCCCCGAAGGTGACAAGAGGTGCTAAAGCCTGAGGAGCGGAAGCTGTTATAACAAGCGTTAGAAAGACGTTGAGAGTGAATCTGGTTTATGGAGTATTCATACCGAATGCTAAGGCAGAGCAGTTGGTGACTCTGAACTTCTGAGATGTTTGTAGCTCATCTTCCCGCCTCTTGTGGAGTTTTTCCTCCATGATCCTGGAAAGTCCGAGGAGTTTGACGGGATGCAAGAAGCTGAGTGTGTGACTTGTCAAGTCAATTCTCTTTTCGATCTTGTCAAACCAAGCGGATTGATGACCACCAATCCTGGAGCCTATAACAGCGACAAGTGTGAATATTACTAGTAGGGACAGATGGTCAGCATGCCGATGATTCAAGTGCTTGATGCAAAGGCTAAGGCTATTCTGGACTTACAAAGGATTACAATGATGGGGATGCAGCAAACTGCACCTAATTGCCGGTAGAGAAGGTATGTTCCGATCGCAATCTGCAAAAGATGAGCCCATGGCTCCAACAATCTCCATGAATCGTTGACGATGGTTTCCACATCCGCAGTCATAAGCGTGAAGGCTGTCATCTGATGCAAGTTGTCGCCTTTTAGTTGTAGAAGCTTGGAGTATATCAATGGGACAAGCGCGCCTCGGGTCATGGTCATAAGACGACCAACGTAGTGAAAACCCCAAGGGATTACCAACTTTTGCCAGTCATGTTAGCCAACGCTTAATGGAACGGCGGGGTGCATAAAGATTCTTACAGCGTTGGTTATGGAAACACAGAAAAATCCTCCAAGAAGACCATAGCCCACGTTTATGGAACGATCAGACGAACTCAGAAAGGTCACCAGTTCCTGGATCAAGAACGGCTGGCAGATGTTCAGCCCGACCTGGACCAAATTGGCAAGCAGTATAATGCAGAGTTCCTTGGGAAAACTGGAAAGAATGTCGATAAACAACGAAAGCGCTCCTACTGAACCTCCTATTTACTGTTAGCGATGACATACACGCAAACGAGAGCCAGTACTGACTCTTCTTCCACCGCCGCTCAACCTTGGCTGTTAGTGTCTGCGACGCTAGCTTCTCGTTAATAGCTGGTAGATCATCTGAAGATATGACGCTCTTGAATCCCATAGACAACACTGGAAACAACCAGGTAAAGAAAGCTCGCGAGAACAGGCTACTTCGAAGCTCTGGAGACGACTTGGAGTACTCGGGTAGCAAGATACTGGCTTTATCTTTAGTCTCAACTAGGAAAAGAAGCAACTTTGCCACGACAATAGCGATCAGAATTCCTGCCACTGTATCGCTGTCTGGAATGAAAGACTGTGTCCTGGCTCGGGCAGCATCTAGTAGTGTAGTCAAGAATAGGAAAGCCGACAGAATGAATGATGGTCTGATGGCATTCTGATGCTCCCAATAAGATAGAGCGGTAATTAAAATGCTGGCGAGTAACTGAAAGGTCCCCGATGATATGAGGAGGGCACGATGAGATGTCTGACTCTTGGATAGGAATGCCAGTAAAACAGCATGAAGGGCAGCAAGTGCCACGAAGCCGAACTAGATGGGGTTCTTAGTTTATCACAGGAGGAACAAAACACAGACATATCAGACAATTATTTGCATACCAATTTAATGTTAAGTAACCAGCAGCCACGAGTCTTGGACGGTCTTAGCCAGAGCGAGTATATCCTCCAGGGAGTGATAGCAATGATTAGACATGCTGGCGCGAGTGACAAGATACTTTCCTCAAAGGTAACTATTCACAAGTCAATTAGTCCTCTGCCTTGATATTACGGAGAGATAATGTCTACCTGTAAAGTCGAATCCGCCACGACATTCTGCCAGTCCAGGTACAGTAGGGCCAAATGTATTGTCTCTGCAGATCTGGGAGTAGCTCTCTAAGAGCGACATGATGCAGAGTGGGTGGCGATCATACAGTGACCATCCGTAGGCACGAAAGCGCTGCTGTATGTCTACTCAGCAGTCTGTAATCTGCTAACTGCGACGGGGTCGCAGTCCGGGCCGGATGATGTCTTGATCCGCGACCTGCTTCAGCGGTAGGTATCAACGCGTCACAGAAGTTGCGAGACGTGTTCAATGCAATCTAGGGGGAGCTAAATGCTGACTTTGACGCTTGGCTTCACATATGCTCAAGCGATAACTAGCACGAGACAGAAAGATTGGCCGCGCGTTGATTCACACACACAAGGCTGGCACAGCTGGTTCATTTCACATGCTCGGAGAAAGTCCCATGAGGAAGGTTACAGTTACATCCAATGCAAAGGCCGGGGTCTTTCCGGTGAGAATAGTAGGAGTGCGAATAGGTTTAAAATATCCTTCTATCGAAGTTCAAGTATACAGCGTTCAAGGGTCTTGCGGTGAGGCTAGTGGCCCTGTGCATCCGGGGATCTGATCCTTCCGGTGCGGGACTCCCGGAATGATCAGGCGGCTCCACTACGATGGAACCTGACCGTGGAGTGTTACAGTGAAAAGCTACGAAGCTATAGGGCTTATTGCGATGCATGAGATACCAAGACGCTCGGAAAGCCCCCACAAACGACGTGATGGCTCGTTCTAGAGCGGTTCATGTTTTCAAAACAGTTTCGGTAGCATGTAAGTGACCTGAGCTAAATTCTTACAGGTGGGGACCATAGCTGTTTTTGTCACCGGTCCTTGAAGCTGCTAATCCAGCGGATAAACATGGTTGAAGGATGTGAAGTCAAAGGCGTGCTGGTGTGGGTGTGGTTATGTTGATATCTTGGGCGAACTGAGTTTGCGGCCAAGTGGGCAAACAGTTGGATGGACGTCTACACCCTTTGAGCAATTCCTTTGCTCGTACTCATCCCACCCACCAAAAGTTTCTCAACCCGATTGCCCACCAACATGTCTCTGCAAGGTGCGATAATTGTTCCCAGTATCGTCCAGTCATGTATAGCCGTAGCTCTTGTGGTTGGTTTTGTTCTGGTGAGGTACTACCTCGCTAGCCTTCGACCCAAGAACTTTCCTCCAGGGCCCCCGACCGTACCCTTCCTAGGAAACCTCACCCAGGTGCCTCCATCTAAGGCATTTCTCAAGTAGGCAACCGCTCGTCAAGATAGTCTATAGATTCGTAGTAATATGTGGATAGGTTTCATGAGATGCAAGCCGATTATGGGTCCATTATTGGCCTCAAAATCGGTTCGCAGAACTTTGTCGTTCTAAATAGTTACAAGCATGTGAAAGCGTAAGTCAACGTCTTCGTCGGACCATGATCATAGGCTTAACTACGATGCAAGACTCTACGACGAGCGAGGCGCCATCTATTCCAGCCGGGCCAATACCTTTCTTGCCAATGAGATTGTCTGTCCCAATGAGATACACATTCTTCTCATGCAGTATGGCAAGGAATGGAGGAAGCAACGCAAGATCTTGCAGTCGCTTCTCAGTGTCTCCGTGGTAGACAAGCTACTTCCCCTTCAAGAAGCCGAGACTACACAAACCATGTTCCAGCTTCTCCAAGATCCTGAAGGTTACTACGACCATATTCGCCGATACACCACGGCAGTGATTCTGGCCTCGGTCTATGGTCAGCGTGGCTCCTCCTTCAATCACCCCAACGTCCAGGCCCTTTACCATGCCCAAGATAAGTTTACTGCCCTCCTGGAGCAAGGAGCCAGTCCACCAGTCGATGCTTTCCCTTTCTTGCGAGCGATGCCTGAGTTCCTAGCGTCTTGGAAGACAAGAGGCAAAGCTGTGCGCAAAGAGCAGAAGGATCTATACTTGAAACTTGTCCAAGAAACCAAACATCGGTTGAGTCGTGGTAAAGGTAGCGATTGCTTCTTGAAGACTATGCTAGATGACCAAGAGAAGAATGAAATGGATGATGAGCATATTGCTTATCTGGCTGGAAACTTGGTAAGCGAGAAATGCTTGAAGTGTATTCGTCTACTAACGACAAGCAGATGGAAGCTGGCTCTGACACTACCGCTTCAACACTGCTCTCCTTTCTTCTTGCAATGATTAAGTACCCAGTTGAGTTTAAGAAGGCACAGAGGGATGTTGATCGAGTATGCGGATCATCGAGATCTCCAACAGCAGAGGACATGGATCGCCTTCCTTTCATCAAAGCATGCATGTACGAGGTATGCGCAGACTATTTTCTCAATGGCTTTATTCCTTTCTTCTGACTTGAATACGCAGACCCTCAGATGGCGTCCGGTGGCACCTGGTGGCGTTCCTCACGCCCTGACAAGAGATGACACATACGAAGGGTATTTCTTGCCCAAAGATACTATCGTCCTCGCCAACACTTGGGCCATCCACAACGACGAGGCCGAGTACGAAAAGCCTCGTGAGTTTATGCCTGATCGTTTCATGAACAACGAATATGGAACCCGATACCCGGTTGACGAAAAAGCTGCCTCTCATCGCCGTACCCTGTACGCCTTTGGTGCAGGTAGGCGGGTATGTCCTGGACAGAGACTGGCCAAGAACTCCATGGTATGCCTCATTTTACTTGTTTCGAGAGATAAAAGCGGTACTAACCATTATCCTTGCACAGATGCTGAATATGGCCAAGATAGCTTGGGCCTTTGATCTTTCAGCTGGCTCTGACGCTGTCAATGATGATATCGATACGGCCTACCACGATGGATTTTTGATTGCACCCAAGAAGTTCCCCATCAAGATCACACCGAGATCTCGGAGCCATAAAGAAGTCATTATGCAGGAATATCAATCGATAGCATCGTTTTGGGACAAGTACGACGACTAGCCTTAGTAGATAATGGCTTATGTTACGGTTGGGACAGGAAGGGTATTTTTATATACTGGAGACTAGTTATATGTACACTCTAGAGTAATCAAGAATGACTGTTCACAATGTTTCTCGTTATTATGCCGTCTACAATGCATGTTCTGATGTGGACACCCTACGCCCGATCGATGCTTTGACATGCCTTCCAAAGCTGTGCTGCTGTCTCGTCAATCTTGGAAGTGTGAGTCAGCATTCTGGAAGATATAGAGAATATTGAAATCTCGTCAACTTACCTTGTCCTCTGAAAATGGTTGGAAATGATTTCCAGGAATGGGAAGAACCTCGACAGGACCACCAACGAGATTCTCCCAAGTCACAATCGCATCATCACGAGCCTCTTGTTGGCTAAGCCAATCATAGCGAACTCCGCATAAGGCCTCGGTATTCAGAGTACTCTGGCTTCGCAGCATCACTGTTCTGAGAGGTCTTCCAGAAATTCGAGAAAATTGAGAAAAAGGCTCAGGCTTGTAGCTTCCCAAGAGCGACGCATTGGACAGAAACTCTTGTTGGAGAGCATTCGTAGTCCCTGGCTGGCCATTGGATCTGGTGATACTGGCTATGATAGCGGCTGGAAGAGGCTCATGATTGATGGGACTTGGTGAGTCAATCAGCACAAGGCCCTTGACATCGATCCCACGCATCGTGAGCTGCCTCGCTGCCTCGTAAGCCACGACACCACCGAAAGACCATCCTGTTACCATAGTCGTTAGCCATAGTCTTGCAATTGTTTCAAAGGTAAGGACAAGGTCAAGACATACCGCCGAGTATTAGTGGTGAAGTCGGGCGTCTAGCCTCAGAAATGATGATGGAGACGTAGTCCTCTGCCATCTCCACAACACTTGAGTAGAAGGAGCGTTTCTCGCCATAAGACTCGAATTTGGGATCAAAGAAGGCATACGTGGTCCGGTCATGGCCCCGAAGTCGTTTATACATGCCAATCTGTCCGCTGCCATCATGGAAGAGACAGAGTGGTGTTTGAAACCCCTCAGCAACATTAAGAGTAACGGGAAGGGTTGGCAAGTCGTGAAAAGCCTCGGCTGAGTGTGATGGTGTTGAAGAAACTGGAGAGATAACGCCTGTTGATTGAGAAGATGATGCTCCAGAATTACTGGACTCATTAACATAAGTCTTTTGTGGCTTCTTGGTGGATGGCTGAAGAACAGACAAGAGCATGTTGTCCATCTCCTCAAGGGTCTCACACTCTGATAGGGCGTAATGACTGAGGCCAGTCTGGCCTGGGAATGCACGTGAAATCTCGGAGGCGATCTCGATCTGCATCACAGAGTCGATACCAAGATCGCCCAAAGACATTGTGTAGTCGATCTCCTGTTCAGTGAAGCCACCAACTTTGACAACAATATCTCTAAGAATCTGGCTCATTCTGGTATCTACTCGAATAGGGCTGTCACTAGAACCGTTGGTGAGAATATGATCTTCGGTCTTGACACTCGTGATGGGCGATTGTGGCACTGCTAGCCTGGAGGGTTGCTGACGGTGCTCCTGGACCTCAGGCTTGGAATTTGACGACATGCGACATAAAGCCTGTTGGAATGTGGACAGCTGTAGCTTCTTAAACTCCATACCGCGAATCACGGCAACAACTCTCTCGGAGCTATCTAATGCGATGGAATCTGCAAGAATGGTACCTTTGACCTCGAAAAGGTTGCAGTAGATCTTGTACGTATCTTGATAGTCCAAATTGTGATAAGCAATCATGATGGACTCAACGCCAGAGCAGATGCCAATCTCTCTTGACCCAATGGCAAGATTGCCGATAAACCCTGCTGCATGTAGCAGAGTGTCGGTGAATACAGGATGAGCTAGGTAACTCCTCTGAGAGACAGAAGTAGGAGCAAGCGTGGCATCAGATGGCACCCTAAAAGAGCCCATTCCCTCAAGATTCGAATCAGCCACTTCTAGATACTGCAGACTGTGGTACTCTGGAGAATATCGCACGACGCGGGTAAAAACATTCTCGTATAGAAGCTTTGTCCGGAAAGTACTCATGGTATCCTTTCCAGCACCAGAGAAATACCGACTTTGTCTAGTCACCAAAGCGTGGTCTCTGACCCACAGCCCGGCCATGGCATCGACACGTTGAGTATCAACATTGCCTGAGCAATGCAATACCTCAGTGGAAGTATTGGCCGAACAGGAACTGATCTTGAAGCTTGGTAGCGATAACATGTTGCTGCCTTTGGAGATACGCACGTGTATTATCGTATTATGGCCACTGTGCGGCACAGACGAGGGTAAATAGACCAAAGGGCTGGAGAAGGTCATACCAGTTACGACCAAGACCTTATCCTTCTGAGGTTCCAGCAGGGATTGGGCCGCTTCAAGGGCAAGCTCGTGAAAGATGGACGCAGGGCAAATTGGAGTACCACCAACATCATGTCCAGCAATCAACGGTCCAAGGGTGGCCATATCTGTCTCGAAAACGAGCTCATTAGACGCAGCGGTGTCTGTTCTCAGCCACGGTAGTAGAGGATGCTGGGTCCTCAGGCGAGCCGTAGTTCCTGCTTCCGATGCCTCTGAGTTCTGTATGGTGCCAATGGGTTCCTTGAAAGGTACCAAGAACTTTGAGCCTTCCAGTGGGTGTCCCGGCAAGCTTATGACTTGTGCGCATGTACCAGCAAATACCTCTCGCCAATTGATTTGGACCTTGCGCAGAGAAATCGCCGACAGAGTCAGACTGAGAGAAGTCCATGCGTCACGACCTTTCTGCAATGTGTTGAGATAAGTGCAAGAGCTGGAAGAGATCGAGTCTTTCAGCATTGGCAGGAGAGTTGGCTGCGGACCAATCTCAACGAACAGAGACTCATCGAGCGAAGATTGACCAATAATTTCCCCAAGACTCTGAACGCCATCATGGAAGCGCACAGGCTGTCTCGCATGGTTGGCGAAATAGTCACCCGCCCTGTCCTTGGAAAAAGGTCGCCCATCGACATTAGAGATAACAGGAATCGTCGAGTCATGGAATTTGACGGTTTTTCCGAGCGCGCGCAAAGCCTCCAGGATGGGATCCATGGCCGACGTATGGAAAGCGAAGGGGACATTGATCAACTTTGACTTGATGTTACGAGCTTTACATCTTGTCTGTAGTTTTGCAAGTTGCGTAAGCGGACCGCCAATCACGCAGTCTTGAGGACCGTTGAAACATGCAATACTCAATTGATCCAGCATTGGGTCCTCTGAGATGAATGTTTGTGATTCTTCGCGTGTCATATGGCAAGCGAGCATCCCTGTTGTGTTTGCAGGACAGTGTTCGCCCATCATCGCTGCGCGTGTGGCGACGACGCGAAATGTATCCTCTAGTGTTAAAACACCCGCGACACATAAAGCCGCATATTCTCCTAGGCTAAAAGAAATAAAATAGACAATTGTTAGTTACTAGAAGCCAAGCTAGAGGAATGATTCTATGCTTCGATTCGACCTACCTATGACCCACGACATAATCGGGTTTAATACCCCAAGATATGAAGATTTTGGTGAGTGCATATTCCAGCGCGATACAAGCGCATTGTGACACCATAAGATGCTCAACATCGGATAGTGTATCTATGTAAGTTTCATCTTTGGAACTTATATAGTTGAGTAAGCTGGGACATCCTAAACCTAGTCCTTGGATGATCCGGTCGCATGATATGATTGCGTCCTTGAACGGAGGATATGTAGCCATAAGTTCCTGGCCCATGCCGTTATAGAGCGCACCTTGTCCAGTGAACACAAACACGATTGATACAACAGGCCTTGCAGGTTGAGATACTGCAGCTCTGTAATTTTGCAATCTAGCCATCAAGTCGGATTCTGAGCTGCACGATAGCGAGATGCGATGGCTGTATTGGTGTCGACGAGCGGTAGCCGTGTAGCAAATATCAGCCAGTGATGCCCCATGTTGGCCCTTGGCGAGAAAGTCAATGTGTCTTACCACAGAAGACTGAAGAGCTTTGTTCGACTTTGCCGTAAGCGTGAAGACATAAGAACGATTGTTTGTACTATGCTGCTTGTGGCTCTGCTTGGGAGAGCCCAGCCACTCCTCCAAGAGTAGGGATGCATTAGATCCAGCGGCCCCAAAGTTGTTGAGGACAGCGCGTCTAGCTATACCTCGTGCCTGTTTCCATACCATGTTGCGTCTAGGAATGACGAGGCCAGAAATTTCCAAATCGCCCAAGGCTGGGTTAAGATTGTTAAGTCCAACCTGCCTCGGGATCTCATCCTTGCGGAGCATGAGCAATAGCTTGGCTAGTCCAGCAGCACCTGAGGCAGCCTCGCAGTGACCGATGTTGCCTTTGATAGAGCTCACCAGCAAAGGGTTCTTTGGTGAGTGGTGCTGACCAAAGACAAGTTTCAAGGTCTCGACTTCTCGAGCATCTCCAGCTTGTGTGCCCGTTCCGTGTGCCTCCACAACGCTGATAGACGAAGGGTCGACGTTTGCTTGATTGAGCAACCTTTTCAATAGAGCAGTCTGGGTCGGACTGTGAGGATGAGTGATGGAGCTGGAATTGCCGCTTTGGTTGATCTGAGCGCTTCTGATGACTCCATGGATACGATCTCCTTCGGCAACGGCGTCAGAGAGTCGTTTGAGGACGAACAGGACACAACCTTCGGCTCGACAGTAGCCGTCGGCTGCTGCATCAAATGGCTTGCAGTTTCCTGTAGGACTTAGGAAGTGTCCACGAGATAGACCTAGATACATCTGTACATCAGACGCATATTAGCAAGCATGTTGCTTATAGTTGCTTGCTTTACTTACATCAGGGCTTGTAATTATATTTACTCCGCCCGCAATAGCTGCTGTACAATCCCCGTTCTGAATCGCTTGGCAAGCCTGGTAGATGGAGACTGTTGAGGATGAGCATGCTGTATCGGTTACTATTGAGGGTCCACTGAGTTGGTAGAAATACGATATCCTGCCACTGTGAAATGCTCTAAGAGTGCCGGATGGGTAGAATGTATCGATGTCGTTACGCAGGTTGTCAGTATAATCGCCCGTGGCCAGCCCAATATAGCACCCGGTGGTCGCTCTCTGGAATGATGACGTTGAATCTGCCACGTAGCCAGCATCTTCTAGTGCTTCTTGAGCAGTGTGTAGCAGAATCCTCTGTTGCGGATCCATGGACTTTGCTTCACGTGGGGAGATATTGAAGAAAGTATTATCGAAGCTGTAAAAGAGTTAGAGCCATAGGTTACATCTTAAGATGGGAAGGGAATGTACCTGAAAGGGTCCTCTAGGAAGGCCCCATACCTGGTAATCATGGACCGCGGCTTGTCTTTGTCATCCGCATAGTAGTCGGAAACCTCAAATCTGCTTTCAGGAATCTCTTGTGCGGCGTTAAGGCCTTGGGACAATGTCTCCCACAACTCATCGGTGCCTTGTCCTTTGGGAAGTTTTACGCTCATTCCAACAATGGCAATATCGTTCGGGCAGATTGAAGATTGTGATGCGAATTTCGTGCCAGCCTTGAAGGATGATACGTCCAAACATCTAATGCGAGAGTCCTGGGACTCAAAGTTGGGGAATAGAGACCCAGAACTGGGTCCAAAACCGAGAACTTCGATGACTTTATTTGAATCTTGCAAAATATTTTGGATTTCTGCCCCGATTGCATGGCTGGTCTCACGCCAATTCACGCTGTGCACAAGAAGGTGTCGAGCCAGCCATACCGGTAGTCCGCCGGAGGACTCAGTTACGCCATGGAAAAGCGTACCATCTGATGATGAGTAGATGGGTTTCATGGGCTTAGAGCACAAAGGGAAGTTAATGTGTCGACGGTCGATCTCTCTCTGGACCAACGAAACCACGGGTTCAAGTTGGTTTCCTCCATGGTACCAGCCATGAACATAAGCAAAGGTTGTTATCACCCCAGATATACCTTGTAGCTCTTCCTGTAGCGCGAGGAGATCTGCTTTGGGTCCTGAGATGGACACGGAACCCGAAGTTAAGATTGATGATATTTCCATTCGACAAAACCCGAGCCGGGTATGTATCTCCTGCATCTTATCATTGACCTGTTCCGTGGAAAGGCCCCGGGTGACAAGTGACATGGTCGCATCAAGATTGACCTGTTCCCCATCGCCGTTCGATTGAGTCCACATGTAGCTGTGATATGCAACCCAAAAGGCTAAACGAAACCCTTGGACTCCAGTCGCCACAAATTCGTCAAGACTAGACGCCCGCGCAATAACCGCAGCTGCAACCATGCCCGATGAGAATCCAGCTGTTGCTTGAAGTTTGTCGAATGATTCCCCAAGGACATCATTCTGCTGTAGAGTCTCAGCCAGATACCTCAGTATCTGACACATGTAGATGGTGGTTGCTTGCAGTACTGGGTGTTGGTGATATGTTTCCACAGGCTTGAGCAACTGGCCGGGTGAAGCGAAAGCACTGGTCTCGATGGCGAGAACCCGCCGAGACACTTCATCCAAACTTGAGATTTCCTCCAAAAATGCGGCATGGCATCTCGACAAGAGAATGCTGCCAGCACCCACGGACTGAGCATCTTGTTTTGCCCTATTGGCAGCATTGGGCGAGAATATGGAGTGAGATCCCTGTCCACCAAACAAAACAAAACGGCACTGAGTCATGATAACAGTAGAGTAACCAGAAGCAATGGGTTAATAAAAACCTTCGTTGCCTACTGGAGCATAAGTTAAGTGCTTGCAGTATGCGTTGTCTTGTCGTTTGGCTAGGGCCCGTATAACTGGCAGTATAACCAGAGAAGGTAAACTCAATGCACGAAATTGTCAGTCTGGACTGTGTATCTACATTGATTATCCACCCTCGGTACCGAGACCTTTTCTTGATCCACTCAACGGACAGTTTTGCTTGTATCAACGTCTCCGAGATAGAGGCGCAGACACAGACAGGGTGCTGGCGCATCTACAGCCACGAGCTGACAAAATTAACTTCAAGAACCTCCTGGACCCTTGACGTACCGACCCTTGACTTACAGACCCTTGACGTACAGACCCTTGAAACAGCGCACCGACCGATTGGTGGCACAGGTTGCAGTTTTCACATGCATCGCCACCAAGGATTTGGTCCTGGGGCTGAATCAAAGCCGAAGTTCTCTTTCGCCTCTAGTCGAAAGAACGTATGACCATTCTGAACCAGTTGTGTGACGGCTAGGACGGCTAAAGCGAACGTGTTTAAGTGAGTGCAAAGTCATGGATATGAATCCTATCCGAGCCTACTCTTCTCCACCTTCCAACCTTAGGGCTGCAGCCGTGGATGGAGCCATATTGGGGGTTATAATATTCTTCTATCCCGTTGGGGCACATCGCTAGCGCTTATCCCGTGATATCGCGACCCCCATCGTCACATATATCCCCGAAGCTAATGCAGCCCTAGTGGGCATGGACCCTTGTAAGCTTAGAGTTCTTTTTCTGATTGCTAAAACAGGCGTCGGACGAGTTTGTTACGGATCTCCCTTTAGACCACATGGCAAGGATGATGGCTAAAAAAGTGTGTGTATGTAGTTATCGAGAACTTGTTGCGGCACGGGCTGGGCGAGGTGATTGTGGGATAGTCGGTGGTCAGGGGCGACTTGATTATGGTGTACGTTCGTTCCCATGGAGTGAGAGAGTATTTGTCGAGTGCATAGCAGTTTCACATGCAGAAGTTGTTAATTCAACATCCTTCACTTTGAGAAACCGCACTATCCTATCATCATCATCCTCTGGTACCATCCATGCACCATCTCATCCAGGATTGAACAAAACTCAACATTTCCACGATAGTTGGACAAATCCTTACTCGTCAAGTACCTACTCTCCAAAATGTCTAAACCAGAGAACCGCATCGCCATTATCGGAATGGCCTGCCGCCTTCCTGGCGGAGCAGACAGCCCTGAAAGTTTATGGTCTCTTCTCGCAGAAGGCAGAGACGGACGAAGAGAAGTACCCAAAGATCGGTGGGACTGGAGATCATTTTACAACGAGAACCCAGACACCAGAGATGCAACAAACTTCAGCCATGCCTATTTCCTGGACGAAGACGTTTCAGCGTTTGACGCTCGCTTTTTCAACATTCCTGGCACTGATGCAGCGTCTATGGATCCTCAGCAGAGGTTTCTGCTTGAAGTGACTTATGAAGCGCTTGAGAATGCCGGTCTACCCATCGAAGACTTGCGCGGGTCTGATACATCTGTTCACATGGCCATGTTTGCCAGAGACTATGACCGTATGGGCTATAGAGATTTGTCACAAGTGAGCATGAGCCATATCATTGGAGCAGGAGAAGCCATTCTGGCCAACAGAATTTCCTACGTGTTGGATCTGAAAGGAAGTTCTAATACTTTGGACACTGGATGTGTAAGTAGCTTCTCACTATTTGCTTGTGACAATTGCTGAATTGTATTTAGTCTGGTGGTCTTGTGGCTCTGCACCAAGCGTGTCAAACGTTAAGAGCGGATGAGGCTACGATAGCCTTAGCGGGAGCAAGTCAGCTCCTACTCACTCCTGATCAATCTCTCGTTATGTCGTAAGTGACAGATATACCAAATCAAGCACCAGAGTTTCACTAACCCTCATCTCTAGACAACTCACCAATAAAGACGGGAGATCATACACCTTTGATGATCGTGGCGCTGGTTACGCGCGAGGTGAAGGTATGGGTGTCCTCGTACTGAAACGTCTCGATCGCGCTGTAGCAGACGGTGATTACATCCACGCGGTCTTGCTAGAGTCGGGCGTGGGCCACGACGGAAAGACGTCTGGTATCTTTCTACCCAATAGTTCCGCACAAGAAGCTCTAGCCCGATCTGTCTACTTGAGGGCTGGTCTCGATCCCCTCGAGACATTATTTGTCGAGAGCCACGGAACAGGCACAGTTGCTGGCGATAATGCCGAGGTCGGTTCTATTGCCAGAGTATTCGGTCGCGAAGCAGGAAGAACCACAGATTTACCTGTTGGCAGCATTAAGACGAATATTGGACATTTGGAAGCTGCGAGTGGTGTTGCAAGTGCAATCAAGGCTATTATGGTTCTTAAGAAGAATCAAATCCCGCCGCAGCTCAACTTTATCAACCCAAAGCCCGGCCTTGATCTTGACAAGAGAGGAATCAAGGTGCCTCTTGAGCTCATGCCTCTCACACCGGAACATCACACGGGACCTCGGAGGGTGTCTGTCAACAGTTTTGGATACGGTGGAACAAATGCCCACGTCATCCTCCAGGGATACGATTCCGAGCCTCAGCCCATTCGTGAGCAGATCAGTGAAACAAAACCCATTGTTCTGTCAGCAAACTCGGAATCATCACTGAAGAAATTGATCGCCAACACACGACAGTGGCTTCAATCGGAGAAGAGCCAGTCGGTCTCCTTTATTGATCTGGCCTACACTCTCAACACACGCCGCTCCAAGCTGCCATGGCGCTGCAGTGTTGTAGCAAGCAATCTCCAGGAACTTCAAGCAGCTCTCGGGGACCCCAAACTTCAGCCAGCCAAGTCATCACGAGACGTTGCCCTGGCCTTTGTCTTCACTGGACAGGGTGCACAGTGGTTTGCTATGGGTCGCGAGCTACTCACCAGTTCCCAGACCATCGAGTTCGCTTCTTCCATCTCACACTGCAACAATGCCATGAAAGCATTGGGATGTGAATGGGATCTTATTGAGGAGCTTTCACGGGACGAGGAATCATCGCGACTGGGTGAGGCCAGATTTGCTCAGCCAGCCACCACGGCAGTGCAGATCGCCATGGTCGACCTGCTTGCCATCGTATATGGCATTCAACCCGAAGCCGTCTTCGGTCACAGCTCAGGAGAGATTGCAGCTGCCTATGCCGCCGGAGCTTTGAGCAGAGATGCCGCCATGCAGGTCTCTTACATGAGAGGTATCTGCTCAGCCAAGGCCAAGACCTTGAATTCGACTCCTGGTGGTATGTTGGCTGTGGGAGAAGGGCCAGATGCCATCGGCGCGCGTATCAAAAAGATCGATAGCAGCTTCGGTAAGATCACCGTGGCCTGTGTCAACAGCCCCGAGAGCACCACCATCTCTGGAGATGTTGCGGCTCTTGAGGAGCTTCAGGCTGTGTTATCAGAGGCCTCAGTCTTCAACAGACGCATCAAGGTTGACTCGGCTTACCATTCCCATCACATGGAGGTGGTAGCACCGTCTTATTTGTCGTCACTCGAAGGACTGGTGGCCGGTGAGACACGAGATGATGTGGCATTCTTCTCATCTGTCACTGGTGTTCGCAAGACATCTGGATTCGGGGCAGATTATTGGGTCTCGAACCTGGTATCTCAGGTGAAGTTCAGCACTGCCTCTCAACTCGTCGCCCAGCATGTTTCCGACACGCACTCGTCAGGTATCAACATGCTAATCGAAGTTGGTCCTCACGCGGCGCTGTCTGGACCGCTTAGGCAGTCTCTATCAGACGCCAACTTCAAGTTAGCCTCGGGAGCTTCTTTCAAGTACACCTACGCTCCATGCCTCATTCGCAACACAAGCGCACTCGTGTCCGTACTCTCACTGGTCGGAAAGGTCTTTGAGTCCGGAAGTCCTGTGCGACTTGACACCGAGAAGACGGACGGTCAGCCTCGAGTTGTTCCTGAGCTTCCCTCGTACCCTTGGGATCACAGCAACACATACTGGCGCGAATCCAGACTCAGCAAGAAGAACCGCTTGCGTCCATTCCCGCCTCACGATCTATTGGGCCTCTTTGAGGTGGCCAGTTCGCCGTACGAACCACGATGGAGGTACCACGTCAGTCTTGCCAACACTCCCTGGCTGCGTGACCACGTTATTGAGGGATTCATGATCTTCCCTGGTGCAGGTTATCTTATTATGACCATCGAAGCTATGAAGCAACTGTTTCAGCTGCGTAACATGCCGGGTCGCATCACCAACATTAACTTCCAGAACATCGTCATCGCCAACCCGGTCATCATACACGACGACGATAACTCCAAGGAGAGCCAGGTGGTAGAGTTACAACTCATCATTAGTCCTTCTCGTCAACACACGGGTAGTTCTTGGGAGCATTTCCGAGTGATCTCTTACGATTCGCAAAATGACTCTTGGATTGACAACTGCAGCGGTCTTGTCTCCTGGGACTCTGTCAGCAGTGACGCCAATGCTATTGCTCAATCCCAAGTCGATAGTTTTGCTGGCGCCCAGGACGATGATGGCCTGGGCCATTTGTCAAAGGCCGCCGCTCAAACGTGGCTACAAGACATTCAAGCAGTCTGTCATACCCCTCTCGATGCAGCAGAGACATATCTCGACCTCAAGACAGCCGGAAACGAGTATGGCGAAACATTCCAAGGCATGAAAGAGATTTGCGTCGGTGATGGATTCGCCACGGCCAAGGTCATCATCCCAGACATCACGCAGTTCGCACCAGGACACTCCATGCAGCCGCATACCATCCATCCTAGCGTCTTTGACTCATTGTTCCAGCTTGAACCTGTTTGTTTCCGTCGGGAAGGCCTCATGGCGCCCATCATGCCTACCAACCTGGGACAAATCTCAGTGGCGGTTGATATGGATAGCGCACCAGGCACAGAGATTGTGGTGGCTCTGCAGCACTTCCAGCACACTCCTCGAGATTCGACTTGTGCGTTTTACGCGTACCAGAAGATGAGCAATGGGTCGTATCGCCCTGTGGTGACATGCAATGATGCTCGGTCGCAGGCTGTCGGAGAGGGTGATGCGGATGATGACGCCAACAACAAGATGACCTACCGCATGGACTGGAAGCCTGACATCGACTTTATGACTGAGGGTGACTTGACGCCTCTTTCTTCGGGCACTATCCCCGTTGCCGGAGGAGGAAATGGTTTTATTCTTTCCGAGGGCCACGTCGCCCGTATCAAGGCATATATGGAAGCACTCATTCACAAGAGTCCCAACATGGACGTTTTAATGATCGGCTCCGGGCCTAACAGTGATACGATGTCACTTATGGAAGCCATCGAGTGCCAGAGCCGCTCGCCTCTGGCTATGTACACTTACACGGATGTGTCTCCTGAGCTTATTGAACAAGCTCGTGACAAGTTCTGCGAATGGATTGCTCCCATCGACTTCAAGAAGATCGATATCTCGCAAGACCCTATACCCCAAGGACTCACCGCCCATGGATTCGATCTGATTGTGGCTTCCATGCTCTCTTTCACTGCTACTGGAAGAGGTATTGCCCTGGAGCACATTAAGAAGCTCATGAGGCCCGGCGGAAGACTGGTGCTTTTGGAGTTGACTGCGGATACAGCGTCTGGCAGCGGACGCACCGATGAACCACGCATTAGCATTTCTCAATGGGATACCTGCTTAAAGGATCATGGTTTCAGTGGACTTGACTTTGCCTTCTCACAAGGCGATAAAGACTTCAGTGCTCTGATGATGACACGACTTCTTTCTTCAGCGACTGGGAACACAACCAGTTCCACTCAACAGATTGCTGAGAAGAAGTTGAAGGCGAATTTTCTGCTCGGTCACTCCGAATCTGCAGACCAAATCGCTCTTGCCCAAGTCCTCTCACAGGCTTTGGAGCAAAGAGCTGTAAGCTGTACGGTGGAGAAGTTGAACACTTCATCGGAACAGGCACCTGTTACCATTGTCATCGACTCGGTAGAGCACCCGCTTCTTCTTTCCCCCAGCCCAGAGACCTTCCAGCAGATTCAGGAGCTTCTTCTTCGTGGCGGAGATTTTCTTTGGCTCAGCTTCCAAGCCTCAGATGCATCAGGTAACAAAGCGGCCTTCAAGAAGATGGCCGGTGGTATGGCTCGGGTCTTGCGACGGGAGAACCCCGGTTTGCGATTGATCACGGTTGATGTCCAGGATCCCATGAAGCCTTCTGCTGACCAGGTTCAGAGTGTCGTTCGTTTGATCACAGATGTTACCATGTTGTCCTTCTGGTCACCTGAGGGTACTGCATCCATGGAGAATGAGTACGCCATCCGCGATGGCAAGCTCCTCATCCCACGAGTTCTACCAGACGACCACCTTTCCACACACATAGATAGTCGCGTCAATCCTCAGCACAACATGAGCAGCGACGCTCCCCTGCTGCCTTGCTCATATCTTGACCAGAACAGACCTATTAAGTTCGACATCCGAGTGCCAGGCTTGCTCAAGACCATTCGTTTCGTGGACAACGACGAGATGTCAAACCCGCTCGGTCCAGACGAGGTTCAAATCGAGGCTCGAGCATACGGCGTCAACTTTAAGGACGTGCTCATTGCTTTGGGCCAGATGCCTCCTGCAACTCAGATGACGGGTGAGATTGCTGGTGTGATCACAGCTGTTGGATCCAACGTCTCATCACACAAGATAGGCGATAGAGTAACCTCGCTTTTCGTGACTCAACTGGGCAATCAGGTTCGCGTCAAGAGCAGCAATGTGGTTACCATCCCCGATTCCATCAGCTTCACCGATGCAGCTTCCATTCCTCTCATCTTTGTCACGGCTTGGTACTGTCTCAACCAAGTCGCCAGGCTCGAGAAGGGCCAGCGTATTTTGATCCACGCCGGCTCAGGTGGTGTTGGACAAGCGGCTATCCAGCTTGCCCAATTGGTAGGGGCTGAGGTCTTTACCACAGTGGGTAGCGCGACAAAGAAGAAGCTGGTACAAGAGCGATACGGCCTGGACGATAGCCATATCTTCTCATCACGCTCTGGGGTCTTCAAGAAGCAGATCTTCGATGCTACTCAGGGCAGGGGCGTTGATGTTGTCTTGAACTCACTGGCGGGTCAGCTCCTCCGCGATAGTTGGGACTGTCTCGCACCCTTCGGTACTTTCTGCGAGATTGGCAAGGCCGACATCATTGGTCGTGGTCAGCTCAACATGGCCAAGTTCGACAAGCAAGCCACCTTTGCTGCGGTGGATGTGTTCTATATGCACCAGAACCGTCCTGAACATGTTGTTCGTGGCATCAATGAGGTCCTTGCCATGGTTGATCAGGGTCTGCTAAGGTCTGTGCATCCTGTCACTACCTTTGACATGTCCAGTATTGAGCAGGCTTTCTCTCTTATGGCTGAGAGAAAGCACATGGGAAAGCTGGTGCTTCTTGCTGATGAGAGCACTCTTGTGCAGGCCACTCGACCCAAAGCACCTGTCCTTCGCCTACAGCAAGAGGGAACTTATGTCATTGGCGGTGGTCTCGGTGATATCGGCAAGAAGATCGGGCGGTTCCTTGTCGAGAAGGGCGCTGGTCACATAGTGGCTCTTACCCGTCGAGACGCCGACTCGGTAGCGCAACAACCCGCCATCGTTGAGTTCATGAAGGTCATCAGCAAACTTGGCGGCGCTCTTCACATCCTTCAATGCGATATTGCTGATGAGACAAGCACCCGAAATGCTGCGGCTCAGTTGGTTGGGCTTGGTCTACCACAGGTCCGGGGTATTATCCAGAGTGCCACAGTCCTCCGAGATCGCCCCTGGGAGAACATGAAGGTTGACGACTGGAACGAATCTATCAAGCCCAAGGTTCAGGGCACGCTCAACATGAACGACTTCTTCTGCTCTCCAGAAACCACAGACTTCTTCGTCATGTTGTCTTCAGTGGCAAGCATTGTGGGCTCTGCCTCTCAGAGTAACTACGCGGCTGGAAATGCATTCCTGGAGGCCTTCGCTCACGCTCAGACACAAGCTTCGCAAGGTATCACCAAGTACACAGCTGTCAATGTGGGAGCTGTCGAGGGCTCTGAGTTGATCGCGGGTGTACAGGACCAAGGCATTGACATTACCAACACTATTGGTTCGGTGTCATTCGACGAAGTTCTTGCTGCTCTCGAGTACGCTATGAACCCGCAAGCCCGTGCCGATCACACTGTGGTGCAGCACCTGATGCATTTCAGCCGTGACAAGATGGAGGCTTCTTCCGGTCCTTGGGCGCTGAGCGATCCTTTGTATGACCATATCCCCAGCAAGATGAGACTTGAAGGTAGATCTGCCAGCAAGGGCGGCGATGGCAAGAAATATACCATTCTCCAAGCTGTTGAGGAAGCCGAAACGGTAGCTGAGGCTGAGGTCATTGTGAAGCAGGCGCTACTCGATAAGTTTGAGGCTTTTATCGGTGATGATGTTCCTGATATCCCCATCGCGGCACTGGGACTAGACTCCTTAGTGTCCATTGAGCTGAAGAACTGGGTCAGGCATACATTCAAGACACCTCTTCAAATCTCCGAGCTCACCAGCGCGCCAAGTATGCTTGCTCTTGCGAGGTTGATCATCTCGAGAATGGTCCTCAAGTTCAATCCAACCAACAGCGTTGTGGTTGAGGCGGAATCCGATAAGCCTCAGTCTGGTACCCTCACACCTCCTATAGTAGTCGAGCAGCCTGTCACTTCTTCTGGATCATCCGATGCCGTTCTGTCGGACGATGTAACCGATGAGACAAACAGTGTGAGTGAGCCTGATTGGCATGGTCAGAACTGCTGCAAAGCCTACAAGGACCTGCCCGTTATGCCATTGCCTGATCTTGATGAGACACTTGACTACTGGCTTGATTCCAACGGACATCTCTTTGGTTCAGAACAGCTTGAGTCCATCAACAGAGATATTGGCGCTATGCGAGCTCCCGGCAGTTCTGCCCGCCAGATTCTCAGCGGCTTATATGAAAAGCATGCAGACGATAATACCAACGCTTGGTTCACTGATATCGTCACAAATGCTCGTTTTCTGTGCCGACGAGCACCCGTCGCTCCGTGGACCAGCATCATGATCTCACAGCGTGACAACCCTGATAAGCGACACACCCAGGTTGAGCGCGCCGCCATCATCACTTCTGCAACTATCTCTTTTAAGCGCGCTATCGATGCTGGCAAAATTGAGCCTATGGAGATTGCTGGTATGCCTGAGTGTACTTGGGGATGGTCGTGGTTGTTTAACTCCACACGTATACCGCAGCTGGATTGCGATAAGGTCGTTAGCTATGCCTCCAGGTTGAACGTTCCTAAGGCGCGAGACCATGTCGCTGTTTTGAGAAAGGGCCGTGTTTTTAAGGTGATGCTTCAGGATGAGGAGGGCAAGGATGTATCGTTCCAGCAACTTCGGGCCACGTTCGAAGCCATCGTGGCGCATGTGGAAGGCGAAGACGTATTATCAACTCTGTTGACGACTGATGAAAGAGAATCTTGGGCAAAGGTATGCATTCATCCCAAGATGGATTGATGACTTGTATCGGAACAAAGCTAATATTTCAGCAGATCAGAGAAACCCTGTCGGAATCGAGTCCTGGCAACTCCGACTATCTTCACGTTCTCGACTCGGCCATGTTTGTTCTCTGTCTCGACTCTGGCAGCCCTGAGACTCCCGACGAGATTGCGCGCCATGGATACATCGGCGACGGAGTCAATCGTTGGTTCGACAAGGTCCTGCAGTTCTACGTCAGCGCCAATGGTCGCTCTGGTGTGCTTACCGAGCATGGCATCCTTGATGGTACAACTATTACTCGCCTTCTGGACTGGATCTCCAGCATAATGGATGCGCATACCCCTCAAACGAGTAGTGACGAATCCTTTCAGGTTGAGCTGGAGGAAGTTATCTTGCAAATGACCCCCGAGCTTAAAGAGCATACCATCGCTCTTCACGACAAGTATAAGCAGGCCACCTCCAAGTCGACCTATGTACGCGAACAACTCGGCGAGTTCGGCACCGACTTTCTCATCCGATCCCGCGTGCCCGTCAAGGGAGTCATCGACGTAATTTTCCAACTCGCAATCCGCCTATTTTTCGGCAAGAATATGCCGTCTTGGGAGCCCACCAGCGGCACTCTCTTCCACGCAGGCCGTCCCGATGCCATGCAACGTGCTACACCCGCCGTCAACGCATTCTGCGATGCCGCCGCCCAATCTCCCCGGGACAGAGACGCAGCTCAGCTTCGGGGTCTTTTATTAGAAGCCACCAAGTCGATCAACGCCGGCATGAAGATGCAGCTCCTTGGTCGCGGGTCGCAGCGACTCTTTGAAGTTATATCTTACTCGTGGCCTGCTAATGAACCAAAGCCTGCTTTCCTGAGCGATATGGTCTTTTTCGGTCGCCCAAATCCACCCATCTTTGCGCAGACGAACTCGCTGGAGGGTAAGATGACGGTTGATGACTTTGTTCATCTGATGCCAGATACAGATGGGTTCTGGTCATTCATTAGTCCAGACAAGAATAGGTAAGTGCATCTAATCCTTTCCGGGGATGTCGAAATCTGTTTTGCTAACTTTGTTTACAGCTTGTCAGTCTCTCTCACTGGAGGGTCCAAGGAGCGTACGGCGGCCTTTGTCAAGGAACTTCATCGCGCGGCGAGCATTATTCAAGATATCGTTAAAGCCAGTGCATGATTCTAAAGTAGTGTGGAGTTTATTTTTACCACAATAAGAATTCGAAATTTACTATTAATGCGTTGCCATACCTTCACTCCTCCCAGTCAGGTTTACCTGTCAACCTAATCGACCAACCTCAATCTCTGCCCTTTCGCTTCGCCAACTCCTCAATACTCTCGATAATCACACCCACAGGATCATACTGCGCTATCTCGGCCTGTATCTCCAACGCTCTCTTCTTGAACTTGTCATTGTCGAGAATCTCATCCACTGCTTGCGACAACTGCTCAACTGAAGGGTACGTTGTCCGAAGATTTACCGCGACACCTGCCCATTCGGCTCTCGCCGCCGACTCGGGCTTCTCCTCCGTGGTACCAGCCATAACAAGAGGTGTGCCATTTTTGAGCGCTCGCTGGAACGATCCGTAGCCTCCTGTAGTAACAAACACATCAACGTGGGGAAGGATGCTGTCATATGGGATAAAATCTGCTACTCGGCAATTCGAAGGTATGGAGATGTCGTTGGAGAGAGAAATACCAGGGCGTCCGAGGGCAATCACCACATTGAGGTCCGAACGGGTTTGAAAAGCTACCATAGTCGGGATTACCAGCTGATTGAAGTCCATAGCGACTGTTCCTTGGCAGACGAACACGACCTTCTTGCTGTTGGCGCTTTTTTTAATGACGACCTCCTCCCACCATGAAGGTTTCTCCCAATTACTTTTCGTTGTTTGAGCCGCAGGATAGCCACCAGCAAATCTCAGTGTGTCCGGAGCGTCACTTCGCTGATACTCAACACTAGGGGCGCACATTTGGATGAACCGATCGGGCAGTAAGTAGAGAGAATCCAGCAAGAAAGTATCTTCCGACTTTGCTCCGACACTCCTCAGTGCTTCTGTATACGCCGTTTGCGATGGAGCAAAGAACTGCTTCTGTGCTGCGTTGGCAATTTTGTTGCGCTCTCGACCCTTCTGCGTTCGGTCTGGGAGCATGCCCGATCCGAACGGAGAATGGTCCATGCTAGTGAGTAAAATTGGGTTGAGACCGATTGCTATGAAACCATCAGGGCGAATACCTGGTGCTCCGAGTCTGGTTGCCAAAGCCCCAAAGTTGAGACTCTCCGTCATGACAAAGATAGGTCTCTTAGCGTGTTCGCTTCTAAGCTCTTTGAGAGCTCTTTGGATAGCTTCGTGCTGCGAAGGCAGCGACTTGCAGAAGATATGGATTAGATCATGGTTGAAACAAGCTGGCCCTTCAAGATGTTTTTCGCCCTCAGGCCCTAGCATGAAAATATGCAGATTAGTTCGACGGCCACAAAATAATAGGTTGGAAAGTGGTCCATACAATCTGCATCAAGATCCCACGAAGTCAGGTCGTAAAAATCGCCATAGCCTTCAACTGATACAAACGATGCCCCAGTCACCTCTACTTGTTGGCGATACCCAGAGCCAGATACAAAACAGACACTATAGCCACGGCTTATAAGTTGTTCTGCAATAGCAAGCATAGGTATAATGTGCCCGGAAACGGGTGTACTGCACATAAGCACAAGTGGTTTATATGTTAAGGCCATATTGATCTTGGGGAAAAAGTTAATAGGGAAATTTCAATATAAAAACCAATTACCATAATGTTGAAGCAATGATATGGGGGAAATGGTGTGATTATAAGTTCAGTAGGAGGAAACACAGATGCTATATTGCTATATCCCCTTGAAGCTGGACTAAATACCTACAGGGATTATGCGAGTCAATTTATCTACCCTACTTTACAGGGGGTAGAGTCAATCTTTGTAAGCCAATTAGATCCCGGTAAAATCTTCCCGAGGACACTTAGTAGGACACGAAACGCGATTGTCGCGTAAAGCACCCTAGAAGACAGTCTTAACTTACATTTGCACATACCCTATAGCTTTGCTATTGAAGTTCGTTTTTACTAATAATGACGAAACCAGGCTCTTTTGCATACTTTAGGGCCTATTGTGTCCTAGTTTGTTAAACATGTCGCTACGCTTGTGTATCGGATAAGGTTCCTACTCACTTCCACAGCAGGCATAAGAGTTTGACACCAATTGGTAATCTAGTACAGAGTTTAAGTTCGGGTGTAATTGGATGTTAAGTTTGGAGTTTTAAGGGGCACAAAAGTTTCAACGATTAAAAACCACATTTGCAGGCTCTTTGTATACCGAAAAGCTTAATGCAGCCAACCTGAAAGTATTCTTAGTGTCTGTAGCGCTTTTTCTTCTGGATGCAACGCTTTGAGGGTGTGGATGACTTATCGTCCCAACGGCTTTATGTTAGTGACGCGGGCGGTTCTTATCTCATTGGCACTGGCGCGCTGGATAATATAAAAAGCGCCCAAGACGTGTCGATGACCTTCATGAATATAATAATAGCTGGCCGCTGCGCTACCGAGTCGGCATCAGCGAGTAAGAGCCTATATGGCCGGCACCCTATGAGGGGAATGGAAGCTACATCGTAAAGCTAGGCAAGCCTCCCCGAGGCTACCACATTGCTGCTCCAAATCTAAGATGTCAATAACAGAGTCAGGTTTCACCCGGTAATAAGGGTGGTTCAATCTAAGTATACTGTTACCCATCTTTAAACGACCATTGTTAAATACACTGGAACGTAATATTGCTTCCCAAAAAATGGTCAAAGATGGTTAGAATACGATTAATCTATTGCTCTAATTTTGATCTCCAAGTTCCCGAATTATAGTACCCAATCATACAAAATCACTTGCCGGCTTACTGCGTAGGTTTCACAGTGGTTTGAGTGGACAGCTGATAAGATCAACAAAGCCAAGCCTCACCTAAGATTTGCCTCATCAAAGCATGTTCTAACGCGTCTGGGCTTCGTCACTCATGGCGCCTTTTCGTCTGCCAAGCAGCGCGACACCAAGAATTACGGTGCCGACTTAGCCGCCGTATTGGTATACTCTTGGCTCAAGTGGAGCAGGCTGACGTGGATGGGAGCACAAACCTACCTTTTTTCACAAACCGAAACTTCAAGCTGGCTTCTTTCTCTTTCAATATTACACTCTTTTGATAAAGTCTTGATATCGCAGCTTGTACTCTATTCCCACCGCGTTGAGTGAGCTTTGGGTATGATTCGTCGACCGAGGGGGATTGACTGACTAGACCGCTCCGGAAGTAGATATACACAGCCCCACTGCAAGACTAGGAGGAATTTGATTGGTTGGACAATGCCCACGATGGGGATGCAGGACATCGCCACATACAACGACAAGTATGTCGTTTTGTATGATTTCGGTGACATAGGTGAGCATTTTTATTCTGACATAGCACTAATGTAGGTACTAACAGATTCTTAGCCTACGATGATGCTGTCAAGGAATTCAAAACTCTGCTCGCAGACCTGGAGGAAGCTGGTCTTGATGTCGAAGTAAGAGCAGGCTATGAACAAACTCTCCTCTTCTTCGTCAAAGCCCCTCGCGAACTCCTTGGAAACTGGGTCTACAAGTCAAGGCAAGTTTAAGCTTCCATATACGCATTTGCCATTTTTAACAAAGATAGCAGAGTGAAGGATTGGTTATACGGCATTACGCCGAACCACCCAGGAGGAGACAAAACCACCATCGTTAATGGTGCATTTGAGGCAGAGGATATTCTATCCGTTTATCATATCGTCAACTGGTCAAAAGACCTTGGCGGTGCAGGCATCACCCCGGGTACTGGCAAGTGGGAGAATGTCAAATCAATCTTTCCACTGCATAATACCAAAGTCAACCAGTCTCTTCTAAGTCATTTGAGCAGGAGGTTTTTCCTGATGGCTGATGATATCGACAAGATTCGAGATCTACACGGCTCAAAGGTACGACCTTCATTCACATGTTAACAAACTTACTCACGATATAGGTTGCATTCTACTTCGCATTTATCCAAGCCTACATCATCTTCCTCACATTTCCCGCTATAACTGGCGTCGTCGCTTGGCTATGGCTCCCTCGATATTCTCTTGCCTACGGAATTCTCACAAGTGTCTGGTGCACTGTCTTCCTGGAGTACTGGAAAATACAAGAAACTGACCTGAGTCTCCGATGGGACGTCAAGGGCATTCACCACGTCAAAGTCAACCGGCCGCAATTCAAGTATGAGAGAGAATACACTGATGAGAGTGGACGCAAACACTACTACTTCCCCAGATGGAAGAAGGTCGTTCGCCAGCTTTTGCAAATTCCCTTTTTGCTTTTTGCCTTTCTGGCATTAGGCGTCACCATCGTTGCTGTCTTTACTATCGAAATCTTGATCTCTGAGACGTATGCGGGACCATACAAAGATTACCTGGTACGTCCGTACCTCCAATACGGCATTCAACACTAACATCAATAGGAATATCTCCCTACAATCCTCCTCGCAGTCTCACTTCCCTACATCACCTCAGCGCTCGAAGACGCAGCAGAATGGATGACCGAATTCGAAAACCATCGAACCGCCGACCTTCACGAAATGTCACTCACTCAGAAAGTATTCGTTCTCAACATGTTTACAAATTACCTGCCCATTTTCCTTACAGCATTTATTTACATTCCCTTTGGCGATAACGTGGTCCCCAAGCTCGAGGGTATCCTCTCCACGGCTTTCGCAAGTGTGGGGAAGAAATTCGTTAACCAGCCGTTCCATTTGGACGCCGATCGATTGCGCAATGAGGTTATCGCACTCACTGTCACGGGCCAGATTTCGAGCTTTTTCGAAGAAAACATTGTCCCGATGCTCAAGCATAAACTTTCGGGAATGTATAGGGATTACAAGAGGTCTCACTCAAAGGGCGATATGCTACTCGCGATAGTAAAGGACGATCCTGAAGAAGCCGCGTTTTTGTCCCGGGCGCGCAACGAGGCAACCCTTCCCAAGTACAATGTTCAAGATGATATTGCCGAGATTGTCTTGCAGTTCGGTTACCTAGCTCTATTCTCCCCGGTCTGGCCGATCATTCCCATGGGGTTTCTTATCAACAATTGGATTGAACTACGGTCCGACTTCGCCAAGATATCACTCGAGCACCAACGCCCGGCTCCTGTTCGATCCGACGGTATCGGTCCCTGGATCTACTCCCTAGAAGCTTTAACCTGGCTCGGAAGCATCTGCACAGCCTCCATCGTCCATCTTTTCAGCGCGAACAAAGTCGGCGAAACCCTCGGTAGCTGGGCCACCCTCCCCGTCACAGTCTTTATAAGCGAGCACGTCCTCTTGCTTCTCCGCTCCCTCGTCCGGTTTATTCTTCAGCAGATTGGTTCCGAGCGCATAAGGGAAGATTACAATCAGCGCTACGCAAACCGAGTGAAGCACCTTGAAGAAATGGAGACCAAGAAGGAGACAGGATTGGCAGTGCGCGAGGCTCACAGGGAGCGTCGTAAGTCGGTTCTTGACCTGGAGTGTGATCCTTTCTGGACGAAGCAGGTGCAAGATGGAGCTAGTGAGATGGCTGGTGTTACTCTGATTCAGCAAGTTAAGCGCAATGAGACATCAGGAGTACAAGAAAAAGAAGAATAAGATTCAGAAGAGAAGTCTGGAGGATGGACAAAAAGGTATAACGACTGAGCAAATTGAGCAATCAGCAATGTACAGATAGTGGTTAGACTAAAACCTGTTCCTTATGTATTACTTACAACTATTTTATTTCTTTGAAAGTGTCCTATCTACACCGATAAATTTGCCGTATGCGTATCATAGTCAACATCTGGTGAACCATGATAGAGTTCTGTGCTAGCTTGTGAGTCCCAGAAATGAATATTTAAGAGCCATCTACAATGTATCTCACCCCTGACTTGCATCAATCACCTCCAATCACTCGAGCCTAACAGATCTTGTTGGGATGCGTTTCTTATTTCAGTCCTGCTCAGATGCCATGACACCGCCCAGCATTATGGACATACTTATCGTCGGGGCAGGTCCGGTAGGACTGCTAACTGCCATCGGTCTTTCTCGACAGGATGTAGGCACAGTCGTATTAGGTGAGCGAGCTGTTGATCAAGCCACCAATGGTCAAATCGCTGACGGTTCCTATTTAGAACAAAAGAGAGCGCAACCTGCAAGCCACCTGCGGCCACGCCACTACTCTTCTTCTCCAGTCTGTGAAATTACTCGAACCTTTAAGTATTGCCAAAGACTTACTACAGCACGGATATTTGGGACGAGGTAGCGTTGATTTTAAATATGGAAAAAGAATCAACAGCCGTGGTTGGGGTGTCATATTTGGCCATCTCAAGTTAAGCTACCATGATTATGGCTTAACCATTCGTCAGCGCCAGTCCGAGGGGATCTTTAGTACCCACTACGAAGGCTGCGGTAAATATGTCTGGTATGGGTGGACACTGGTTTCTTATAGCATTGATACGTCGCCTATCGATGGCTTTAATAGCGCTGCAACTCTAGAACATGCAACTGAGGGCCACTCACAGGTTCGCAGGTACATAACGGATACTTTCGTCTCGTTGCGCCAACTAATTGACAATAGCTGATATCTGACTGGAGCAGATGGCGGATCCTCCTTTGTACGACAACTCAGCAATATTCCCCTAGATACCGACTCGACGAGATATGAATGGATTCTTATTGATAAAAATATGAAAACTGATATGTTCTACCACAGTATAAAGCCTGATACATTAGTCATGATGAGCTTTCCCGAAGAGTCTTCACCGAAAATGTTCGTTTCAACACTGGCCTGGGCATTACGTATGCGGAGTTCGTTCTCAACCGTGGTACTCTTGATACTTCACTAGGTACCGGTGTGCGTTGTACTGACGCCCTTATTCAAGGAACCGATTCCAATATCCCCTTATGACTGTACAAGTCTCTGTTGCAGGACGCAGTCTTAGGTCGTTGGAGCATCGTCGTGTTTCTAGGAAAACCTGCCCTTACAAAGGCGGCGTTTTCAACCGCTAGGGAGGATCTGGCGAACATGGAGAAATCATATAAAGCTAAGGTTCGTTTCATAACATTGTTGGGTGGCTTTGCTGGTAGTGCTGGGCCAGTTCTAGATGGTAGAGCTCACGCTCAGTATGGGGTGGACTCGACCACCGGGGCGATTGATGTGATACGTCCAGACAATATTCTAAGCTTCAAGGCCGGTCTGAGCGATTCTTCTGTTATTATAGAATACTTTAATAAATTCTTTAATTACTTATCATGGAATTTCGTAGTCATTGGCAAGACTTCATTTCTATTCGCTTTGGTACTCTTCTCAAGTGTGGCTATGCCTCAACAGCCACAGCACGGCCATAAAAGGAAACACCGTGTCTTATCTTATCCTTATCTTATCAGCTGTTCCCCTCAACCAACTCGGGGTCTCAACACCACATATTGATACAGAGACATCAACAGTTTGATGACTCAGCAGCACATTCACAACGATATTAATATCAGACAGTTTGATGGGGCATCTGAGCTTAGTTGTGCTGTTTCCGGTGTGATTAAACAGTACATGTTCTACCCAGACGAACAACCTGTGATTGTAAGCTTTGAAACGACTCCATTTTGTTACTGTTACCATTTACGACACTAGAAGTCTAGAAGCGACGTTCGAGCAGTCCTACACTCCGACATCCATATCCCACGTATGGATCACATCTAGTTATTGAATTCGAGTACCACCTTGGACCCCTATGGCGTGATCTCAGTTGGAATCCACCCTTCGCAAGTCCATATGCAGGAACGACTTCAGAAACTTCCACGAAGCATCATGGCAGCATTGCATCGAGGCTACATCTTGACATATGCAAAGCATTCTATAGACTATCGATTTCCTGGACGTTTTGCACGCACGCTAGATCAAGCCGCACCATGTACGGAGATCTTCAAGGTCGCAACTCAATGCATATGCGAGATCTTGCTACTCATGCATGAATTAGTGGTTGCACACTCCCACAGACTAGAGCTGGATGTGCATTGCGTGCGAATATCATTATTTATCTGATGGCGTGATCTTGGAGTGAATGTCGCAAGACTGGATGGCCAATTAAGCTTACTGCTTGGGCAGGACTGCAAGTACACGAGTGTGGGCATACCGTGGGGTATCACAGCATATAAAAGATAAGAACCGATGATGAGGTGACCTTCAAGACCTCTATCTTCCGAAATCGGTTTATTATGAATTGTCAGTTCCAGATCCGCTCGCAATATAACACTCTTTTTGCGCCATGGTGCATAGTTTGAATGGTGGGAATTTCCTAGCAAGTGTCGGTAGCTTCATGATTCTGACTACGATACGGAAGCACCGAGTCAGCATTCTAATGATATGTGCAGTCGCTTCAATCAATCCCATCTAAACTAAATCACGATACACATCGAATGATCGAACCTTACTCCATTACACAAACGCACTAAGAGTCAAGCCATCACTATAGCATCGCCGTTACTTTAGTCTATACGCCCTTGGTCGACCTATACACGACACCTACCCAGCATCCATCCTTAACCCTATAGCACTGTAAAGCGCCGCTTCGGGAGAGAGAGAGACGCGGTCCACTAAGGACTTGCAGACATGAGAGACGTGCAGGTTTATTGAATCTAACCAGGAAGGCCGATGAGTATTGCACTGCGAGCTAATAAATTAAGAGACTAGCAAAGATGGGAGGAGTAACTTGAAGAAGAAATCCAGTTCCTCATGCTCTAGTAGCCATTCAATCTTGCAGGAGAGTTACAAGCTCAGGTTGTGCAGAGAAAATCTTATCATGTTCGAACTGGAAGCGAAGCGAAGGACAACATTATTTATAGACGCTTATCTTTCTTGCGATAGTCTTCAGTAAAATGCTATACAGTTTCTATCTTCGATTTATTGAGCTTGATAAATTGTATCTCATTGGGAAATACGACAGGCTCTCATTCTTTACGCTGAGGAACTTTGCCTCGTCGCAGCCATCCGAAAAGAATTCGATGACCCCTTTCACCAGCGGTGCACCAAATTTCTAGACGCATCCTACTTTTAGACACGATTAAACTCAGAGACGGGAACATGTGATATCTTGATCATTACGCACGGGAAATAGATCTTTTTGAGTCGCCAGAATCAATCAAGTGACTGGCTGGAAGTAGTGCCGTCAAGGAACGGAGGAATCACAAGAGAAACTTTCCAGGCGGGCGCTTGAGACATCTCGTATCATCGGCAATACAGTAACTCTCACAACCTTCCGCTGGGGGAGTACACATCTACATTACTAAATCACTCGGACTTCAAAAATGTCGATAATTAACTTGAGACCCATGGCTACCTTGAACCGCTAATCCACTTCGAGTTCTGTCTCAAATGTTTCAACCACACGCCGTGTTCCAGGACGCTGGGTCGACTGGAATGCGGGATCTCCAGCCGTTCAAAAAGTTCAACGCCATGTCAAATTCAAACGTGGCGAGTAGCTTTCGCACCGTCGTGGATGCTGACACCTAGGCGCAACTGCGCTAGTTACAATGATCAGGAACGCGCGTTGAATGAGATTCTGATTAATTGATAGGCGTGTCAATCACTCATCACGGAGATTTAAAAAATGTTTGATAGAGATTTTGTTGAGGGAAAGATGAACGTTTGGCTGGTAGGTCAAGCGGCACTTTATTTTGGTGGCGAGTAGCCTTTCATGCTGCTGCAACCAGCATGCAAGGCACAGTTTTGAAATTGCTCTACCACGTTTTTGCTACAGAATGCTTAACGATGACAGGTGAGAATGGATTTCGACTACAGCAAGAGCTGGCATGTCACAGACACGCCGTACCTACACGAGATGTCCAGCAACATCTACACAAACAATTATCAGAACAGTCAATTGATAAAAATCGAAAGTACAGGTAGCTCCGAGGCTCGTATTCCCCAAACTCTATTCCATGAGCCCAGTGTAAACACGCTCTCCCACTGATATTCCTCATTTAGCATCAAAACCTGGGGGGTTTGCTTGATACCCAGACTGTCCAACCTCATGCTGAGGCCCAACTAGCTCAACTCATTCCCCCTCTTCTGACATTGACACGCCAGAAAATAGAGTACTGAAGGCTTGCTTACCGGATGTCACACAACTCTCAAGCTAGACAGCGCACCCGGTACGTCCGGCGGGACTGGTGGCTTTTTCCTGTTGCTCTCAGCTATGAATGGTGTAAGACTTTGGTCAGCGTGCAGTTGCAGCGTGAAAAATGTTACTGCTAACGGGAGGCTGCTTACTTTTTGTGCGGTGGCCGTGGTGCGTCGGAAGTCGGGCGACATGACGCATGGATGTGATAAATTGGGGACCTTTTTGGGAACCTTTTTCGACGTTATGTCTTACTCTTACGTTAAAAAAAATGTACGTTAACGGGATCCTTTGCGACATCGTGTACAATACACTCAGCACGTGGGCCGAGATGAGTTCAGGCAATATGTTGAAAATCTCACTGCAGATCAAATGGCTAGGCAGACATGGAATTGAAGATTATGCGACTGGTGCTATAGCTTCGGCCTCATGGATCGGAACATCGACCACGACCACGGTGTATCGGCGGGTAAACGGTTACTCGGCCTGGCATTTTCCAGCGATGCCAGCTGATGACCTGACTAGTACATAACGAGAATACTACAGAAGAAAAAGCAACTTCGCATTGTCGGTATGCTGAACGAAGTTACCAGAATAGTACAAGATAATCATTGCATTTGCATAATACAAAAGTAAAAAACACATGCATCGTCCAGGACAAGCTGCATTAACACGGCTACGGTACACGTTCAGCCGTAGCAGAAGAAATACACTGACAACTCAGCAGTTCGCATTGTGGCCGTCATTAGCTGACCTATATTGCCAAGGATGCTGCAGTTGTGGCATGATTGACTATTGGTTGCACGGTGTTTAGTAACGTTGGCCGAAAAGGTTATTGCAGGAAAGGTAACAACAACATTAAAGAAAAAAAGGAAACAGGCATTTACGATCTGCCGATCCGCACTAAGACGGTGCCTTTCTTCTCAGCCGTACCCTTTGTGGTCCAATCAAGTGGCTTAGTACCCCTGGATGATCAGACTCAAGCTTCCCAGCGGTCGGACAGTTTTTTACTAGAAGCTGATGTGATGGCTGATCGCTGATGCCAAGTCGATTACCCCCGCAATTAAAACACAACGGTCCAACCTTTAACCAACGGCCTGCTCCCAAAGCTCTCGGATTCTCCTGGATGTTAAGTGTCTAGCTGCATGTAAAATTTGCCCCCTATTACTCAAGAGGTAGCTATTGCGATGAGAAAATACGACACAGACCAGGTTATTCCCCGCACCTTTGCTTGGGTCAGATCAGACGCTTGCAGGGGCAGCAGCTTTGAAACGTCACGATTATGGGACGATATTATCGACAGATGCTTGGCAAGTTGGCATGTGGGTGAGAAACTGGGAATTGATGTCCTCCAGTCAGTTCTTCTGAGGGTAACGCGACGTAAAGATGATTAGGATATCGCCGTCATGCAATGGCGGGCAGGAAGCTACTGAAAGTTAAAAATATCAAGAGAAATAAGAACGAAAGAATGGGACAACTGTTCTAACTGTGATTGTTCTAGTCAGGGAGTATGCAGGCAGGCAAGAATAGATTCCATGATACAGCCAATAGGAGAGACCAATTTGTCGACGCTAGACATCATCATCAACATGTTTTCTGTGTTTTTCCAAGACTACCCGTACTTCCCCCGCGATCGAGCTTACTTTTAGCAACCTGTCCGCGTCCACCTAAGCTTTCTTGAATAACAGGGGTCCCCTGTCAGTAGCTTTGACTCTCCAACCACGTTCTGCATGAGCTTGCGTCCACTATTGAAGCGACACGATAGATTTTCCTTCGGGCCCTCGGCGGGGGACGACGAAGATGAGACCAGACCAAAGGTTGATAAGATCTTCTGCACAGGATGGAGGACAGAGGATAGATGAGAGAAGATCGCTGATGGAAGATGTAACTAATTCTCCCTTGTTGGAATAGTCAATCGTTGCGCTGTTCCCCTCAGCATAAGCTTGACAATCACTCTACTCACATGGAAAGTCTTGGGCCGCTCGGTCTGCATCGGTTGTCGGAGACCCGGGACGGTCGGTGGATGTCCCCCCTCTTTGGCTGTCCCAGCAGAAGCACAAGCAATAACAACACATTTTCTGATGTGGCTGCATGAAATTTAGCTTTAGAGCTGTACGTACCTGTGAGCAACACACTCTGACTGGCCCCAACCCCTCGCGGGCAAAAAATATGACATGCCCTTTTAGTGCTATATTTAATTTTACCAATTGCTTTTTTTCTTCTTGTCTCGACTCGTACCTTTTTTGCGTGGCTGCCTCGCCTGCCAATCAACCACGGGCTCGTATGACGCCCTCATGGGAGTGGTTGTTTCTCCGCCTCGTATTGTAATTTTATCCACTTTGGCCAACTGAATTAGTTCAATTGATAAATTTATCGGATCTATGTACCTCCGCGCGTATGCACTGGTTGCTAGCAAATATCAGATACCATCACTTCAGGGGGTTGTTTGTATATTCTCTTTCTTAGCTTACCGGGCTTCTTGCGGGGAGTGTCAAACGGTGGGCTTAGTAGCTACGGGTAGACAGCTAAGCTCGCGGCTCCGAGACATCCATCCAAGCCAGGGTCAAGGATTATGCTTGTCTGACCCCAAAAGCCGATCTCCAACCATGAGCGAGCGGGTCCGATGTTCCCCTGGCAAGAAAAGGTGGTGAGACTGCGACTCTCATCGACGCCTGCATTAGCCAGCCTTACGGGCTTGTTCTCTTGTCTTGTCTTGTCTTGTCTTGTCTTGTCTTAACGACCTTGAAGGATATCCAACAGGGAAGAGTCAATGCACAGTGAACGCTTGAGGCTCCTCAGTCTAGCTTCGACAAAAAAACGGTGTCCAACGAGAACGAGAGCTTGTAACTTCCCAGCACCACCATCACGAAGTGAGCCTTGTGGCCGGGATACCTCACACTGCATCGAAAACCTCGTATTCCCAAATCGAGTGTGATGCTCCACGTTCTTTCAGCTGCAGCCAGCGCGAAGCAGTTGGCGTGAAGCCTTGTGCGTCACAGCTGTCACTTCTTTTTTTCAGGTGATACCCAATCGACCTCTCTTTGTGCTACTAACTATAGCCCTTGCAATCACCAGCCGGGTCGTCGCTCATCCTCCGTTGCACGGCGTAGATGAGCTTTTTCCAGCCGTCGAATCACGGAGAAAATCAGAATGTCACTGGAGCCTTGCCTGTCCTCCCACGAAGCTTCTCCCTCAAACATAAATTTAGAAAGTGACACTAACCTACATTGAGTTATCCCCTTTTGCTCGTGGACAAATCGCATCCGTTCTAGAGACAGATCCATTGAAGCAACCTCACGTCTTACACTTTGCAGTAAGCTTAATGTCAGGCTTTGGGCTGAGCTCCATGATGCCCATCCTCGTCCCATGCTGCCTCATTCTGCTGTAGCTTGGCTAGGATTCAGCCACTGATTCCCGATTGATCCATGTCGCGCTGTGTCTTCCCTGTTCGTCAGGCGTGGTATATGCAACCTTGGGCCCGACAGCTGGCAAGCACAGTTGAGGCTGGGATTGGCATGCATGTCACACTGCAAAGTACCAACTACCAAGTAACTATGGGGTCGGTCTAGGAGCAATTAGCTTTGGGACTATTGCCTTTGATCACCGTGCTTCTCAAAGTAGCATGAGCTGACTTCCTATCTGGATGCTGCGATGATCTTGGTGTGGATGGGCAAACTGGTTGTCAAGATCTCGTATTCCTCCTCTGCCCTACCAAGCAACACCACTTCATCGACACCTACTTAAACCTCACGAGATCCTCCCCAATTCATACCTTTTCCTCATCACTCTCAAGTCAAACAAGGCACTGGTCTCTCTATCGACCAACCTCCTCCTTCACTCGATCCCCATCTTTCGTTCTTCAATTCCCTATCATCACTTTCGTTGCTGAAAGGCCTACAGTTGCCTATCATGCAGATCAAGCACCTCCTGATCAACCTTTTTGCCCTGGCCGTCACGGTCAAGGCTCTCCCTGAAGCTGGCAGTGACTTCGGTCTAGACGCTCGGGATGATGCCGACCTCGTCGAGCGCAACAACTACTGTCCCCCTGGAACTAAGGAGGAGTATGGCAAGTGTGTGCCTGTCCACCCCAAGTGCGACAAGCCCAAATACTGGAACGAGCACTCCAAGAAGTGCGAGTGTCCTCAGGGCACTGAGTGGAACTACGGAAAGTGTATTCCCAAGTGTACCTATGGAAAACACTACGACGAGCACCAGGGCAAGTGTGTCTGCCCCAAGGGCACTGTCGAGGAGTACGGAAAGTGCGCTCCCAAGTGCCACGAGCCTCAAGTCTACAACAAGGACACCGACAAGTGCGAATGCCCCAAGGGCACTGAGTTCAAGTACGGTAGCTGTGTGCCTATCTGCCCCAAGGGACAGCACTACAACAAGTGGCACAAGAAGTGCGAGTGTGACGAGGGATACTCATTCAAGTATGGAAAGTGTGTGAAGGACTGCCCCAAGGGACAATCTTACAACGAGCACAGCCAGAAGTGCGAGTGCCCCGAGGGAACTGAGTGGAACTACGGAAAGTGTATCCCCAAGTGCCCTCACGGTCAATACTTCGATAAGGACCAGCACAAGTGCGTCTGCCCCAAGGGCAAGATCTTTGAGTACGGAAAGTGTGTCTGCCCCGAGAACCAGTACGAGAAGTACGGCAAGTGTGTTTGCAAGGATGGCTTCAAGTTCGAGTACGGCAAGTGTATCCCCCAGTGCCCCGAGGGCCAGACCTTTGAGTACGGCAAGTGTGTCTGCCCTGCCGGCAAGACCTACAACAAGTGGCACAAGAAGTGTGAGTGCCCCGACGACAAGGTTGAGGTCTACGGCAAGTGTGTCTGCCCCAAGGGCCAGACCGAGATCTACGGAAAGTGTGCTTGCCCCAAGGGCCAGTACTACGACCGCTGGTCCAAGAGCTGCAAGTGCCCCAAGGATCTGACCTGGGACGGTCAGAAGTGCGCCTACGACTGCGGCAAGTACGCTGAGTACAAGTATGGCGGCTGTGTCTGCAAGAAGCAAGACCAGGTCTTCAACAAGAAGGACAAGACCTGCAGCTGCAAGGAGGGCTACTACTACGACCAGCACAAGGGCTACTGCAAGAAGGGTGGCTACAAGCCCTACTAAAAGGTGACTCTTTGAGAGGGGGGGAAGCTTTTGGTGAGGGGGACAGCCTGGAGAGGCTTTGATGAATCATGAGAATGGTCTGGACAAAGGATCGTCTTTACTTCGATGGAACATTTTTCTTTTACACTCCTTATATATCTTAGTTCACAGTTGATAATTTTTAAATCAAGGACAAAGTCACGGATCACCATCTTATCATTCTTCAATGCAATCAGTGACTTCTCAAGTGACTTGACACGGTTTTTTGTATGTTTCACACGCAGATATAGATATGCATACGGTGACTAAATGAGTATTTACAAAGAACAAATCGTACACGTGGTACGGCAAAGATCCATCATTCCAACCAGGTCAAAGATCCAAAAGCTGAAGCACTTCAATATCCAACACCACCTGTTCTACTAAGAAGCATGTTTAGTTCTTAGCAGCGCGCTTGGCGGCACGCTTGGCGGCGAGCTTGGCAGCACGCTTGGCCTTGCACTTTCCACCAGTAGAAGGAGCCTTGGTAGCAACAGGAGCCTGAGTCTGAGTGGGCTGCTCAACGGGAGCCTTGGTGGCGGAGGTAGCAGGGGCCTCAGAGGCGGGAGCTTCGGAAGCGACGGGAGCGGGCTTCTCAGCGCTGGAGTCGGAGCCGGAGGAGGCCTTGTCGTTGGTGCAGTCACCGTCGCTCTCCTGGCCGGCGAAGTTGGGGGTGTGGTCAGTGCAGCTGCTGGGCCAGACCTTGGGGCCGGGAGCGGTGTACTTGGTCACGGGAGGGTAGTAGATGTTGAGGAGGAGGCTGGGGTCGGTGGCCTTGAAAGCACCGGGGAGGGAGACCACGGGAGAAGGCTTGCCGGCACCGGTACCGTCGACGGTGATCTGAGCACAGCCGATGTAGAACTGAGCACCGTTCTTCTCGCCAGCGCCGTGGAGACCGACGTGCTCGGCACGCATGAGGTAGGTACCCTTGGGGGTGTCCTTGGGCAGGGTGAAGGTGAAGTTGTTGATACCGCCAGACTGGCCGTTCATGTAGTTGGCCCACTCAACGCCCTCGGCACCAATCTTCTTCCAGGTCATCTCGTAGACCTTGAACCAGTCACCGTCACCGAGGTACTCGGAAGCCTCAGTGCCATCGGGGGCCTTGCTCATGTAGACGGAGAGAGGACCGGGGTGGCCCATCTCGCTGGCGACAGTGAAACCGACCTCATCGCCGGGAGAGACCGCGTGGGTCTTTGTGGCGGAGCGGATGTCCTTGTCAAGGCCGCCGGCGTTGCAGACGATGTCCTTGGAGGTGACGTCGGTGACGGGGCTGTTGTTGTTGGTGGTCTTGCGGACGTACTCGTAAGGCTTGGTGACTTCGCCGTTAACAATGAGAGCCTCGAAGTTGTAGTGGGCAAAGGCGGTAGGGAGAGCGGCAGCAAAGGCCAGAGCGGTGGAGAATGAAGTGCGCATCTTGAATGTTGCTTTGTTGTTGTTTTAAAAATAAAAAAAGATTGTAAGAGTTTATTCGTAGAGTTGGACACGAATTGAACTGAACCACCAGGGTTTTGCAGTGAATGAAATTGTCTCGTAGAGAAGAAAGAAAGGCGCAAGCAACAGCTGCAGAAGAAGGATCAGAAACCTTTTGGAATGGAAAGAATGGGATGGAGAGGAAAGAAAGCAGAATACAACAGCGGAGGGGAAGCCATCCTTATATTCAAGCTTTTAGACGCCCATGTTGGAGATCCTTGTGTCTTGGGCCTGTCAGTTTGACAGGCCGTAATTGCTGGAATATCGATCCCATCAACCTACGAGGAGCCGCATTCTGAAACCGTACCTTACATAGACGCCGGGCCAGATTATGGAGTAAGTCAAAGGCGATGAACCAATCTTGGATGCTCTGCACCAGGATGTCGTTTGGAGTTTGGTGAGATGGGTGAGAGACCCCTGTCGGTTCAGTGACGCGAGATGTCTCAAAGTTCGGTTCACTAAGCGCTTTAGGTGAGTGTGTCCTCTTATACGCGGTTACAGAATTCTGTACGAGAAACAACTTGGCGTTTCTCCGTAAGGCTGAGAATATTCATAAACAAACTAATCAATAGGATGTATTCTAAACTTTCTAACTATCAAACTCAATCGCAGAACTCATATCGTCAAGCCAAACTTAATCAACAGAGATAACATCAAAGCTTTGGCATTGCATTTCGGATCTGGCACTAATGCGATTGGTGGGAATTCGAAAGCCTGCAGGGATCCCGTTGAAACAAGGATCCTCGGGGTTTGTAACAGGTGAGTGGATCTTCTTGAACAGGCGCTATCCGAGAGAGAAACGGAACGGAACAAAAAAGATCAGATGAACGGAATAATTCATTTTTTCTAGCTGGGAAGAGATCGGTATTGAAATGACAGGTCCTAAGCGAAGTCCGAACCCGAGACTGGGCATGAGCTACGCGCGGATGTGATCTCTTGGCCTCGGCTCATTTCAGCTGAAACTCCATTTGTTTTTCGTCTTGACTCTCCTTTTCGATGCATCCTTGACATTATCTTTGCTATATTACAGATGATATATCGGTGAATTTCACCGTGTTCATTTGCTGGCTGATTAGAAGCCATTGGCTCATGCCGTGGCTATTTGAGATCGGACTGAGAGTTTATGGATTCTACGTACTTGCAAATATCCCTAGCCAGTTCTTGAATGTGATGCTAGCTTGGTGCTCGCCCATTGCTACTCTAGATATCAAAACTGAACAAGCCTGCCAAGATAGTATCCAGAATAGTCCGCCTTGGCGTTGTGAGGGAACGAATACCAGGCAGTCCCTGCGATGATACCCCATGTTGGGCCGCTTGTAGGTGATTGAGGCGTGATGTAGAATTCTTCTTTACGTTCACATCCAGAGTTGTGTTGCAGTTTGTCTTCCATGACTTGCTGCATGTGTCGCACTGGCTTGTTGATATGTTGGAGGCGACATAGTCATGACATTGATCATTTTGAAGAATATCCAGTTAGCGCGGGTAGAGGAACCAATATAGGCGTTATAGCTTGCAGTTATCTCTTGGGTCAATCTAGGATTTCCGTGCTGAAACCCACCAACACTACAGGGTCACAAAATTGGCAAGGTGATTGTTTTATACGTCCGATGGCAATATTCATTGTCGTTGAGACACGATCGTACTATGTCTTGTGTATCGCAACATACTTAAATCTAACTATGTGACCAAGACCCTTCTACTTCACTACAAGTGTCAAGCTGAAAAGGATTTAAAGAGAACCCAACACGGAACAAACCAAGCATCGATAGACTGGGGCATTCTTAGCAACCACAGACTTGATATGTTCTGGTCTAGGGTAGTTTCAGTCCTAGCAGTGAAAAGCATCTGTCAATGGAAAGATGAGGCGGCGGGCGTACCTATCTGTTCAGTCCCCCCCAGAAATTACGGGCATTCGTCTATTAACTATTCCCACATATTATTTATTATCGTAGCAAACTGGAGAGTTGCAGCCATTAGATTGATGATACCGGACCATTATTGACGTGTCTCGCTCAAGCCTGTATTCACGGTGTGGGGTATATCAGGAATACTGTTCTGCAAATCATTGCCTAAGACAAAGAATGCGGTATTTACACTGAGGGGAGTTTCCAAGAAGTCTTCAAAGGCATGAGAGATCGAGAGTGGAGAGAATATACAAGCGACATGTCATGGAAATGTTTTCGCAGAACAAGCAATAGCTTGATAATTCAGAATTAGCCAAGAGTACGTATCCGATAATAGCCGGTTTCGTGGTCTAACGGTTATGACTGCGGATTCTGATTCCGCCAGCGAGGGTTCGACTCCCTCCGAGACCTTTCTTTTGGACTTTCCCCCAACATTCTTTTTTCTTTGATATGATAACTTGGTGAGTATCTCGCGATAAACGACAAAGAGGCCGCATGGGAACATCATTTCCCAACCTGCATCAAGACTTGTAAATAAATGCAGATGTCGCAGCAAAATGAGTGGGGCAAGACCCGATAGTCTCTACCTTTTTTATCTATATGGTGCGTACTCATCGGCAGACTTAGGGTATTGAAAAATCTCCAAAGACAAGGCGGCAAGGGTTAATTGACGACTGGCAATCAACATTCTTCGTAGATGCCCTGCAGAAAGTCAACCAGATATCCGCTAATAAGTGCTATTCCCGTATGGCTCATCAAACGATATCCAGCATCTCTTCGTTCCCATCTCTTGATACAGATATCATTCTTAAATTTTGCAAACCAGATCGATTGTATCTTACCCCAGCGTGTTATCAGAGTAGGGGAAGACGAAAAGGATTTTATTTCTTCATCGTATCAGTATCCTTTTTGTTGCTTTTCTCGACACATTCAATGACGCTGTTGTAGTTGCACAGGCTGCCTCAGTTGTAGCCCGAGACCACGAAGAGCTGGCTTGCATTCCCGATCCAGTTTACTCAATGGTACCTGATGACAACTAGGATACTGAGAAAATAGAAGGCTATAGGCCTTTTAGTTCTTGAAATATCCATATCGACTATACCTAGCTCCGGGCTAAGCCTTCGCAATGGGTCCGCAACTCCTGGGCCCTGCTACATACAGTCAACCTTGGTTCGGCTTCCACGAGCACTGAAATTGGTCACGCAACATCGTGTAGTGAAATGGATCCTATTGAGGCGGAAGTATCGGATCCTCGTTGGATCTGCGAAAGCGCCATGGTAAGGGACATGCACAATGAGATTTATAGCATCGTTTATAACAAGAGCGAAGGATTGTTGTGATGCTGTACCTTTCTCATTACTATCATATCATGTGCCATTCTATACGGTATTGTGAAGAGCAAGGGTCAGCCTAAACTGTCCTTCGGTAACTGTGATGGCCCACTGCCAAGACTGAGTTGCATCGTCGTAAGACAGCCAAGCATTAGATGGTTCTAGGATAGAATAAACATAGTTAACTTCTTGCCCAATATTTTGGGTAGTCTAGTCGCTGGTTAAGCCTCAGTCCAACCCCGGTCGAGGCGACAAGTGACAGGGGAGTGGAACCTCTAACGACTGTTGACAGCTGTCTAAGTCCATGGGCCGCCCGGGCTAATGCCAACAACATGGCCTCACCCCCGCATCATCTTATTGCATCCCTGCACATATACTGTAACGTCAGTCGTATGAGGGACTGTCAAAACTGAGGAGATAAAAGCCACGCAAAACATGCGTCTTCCTTAAGACCCCTCTTTTCCACCAGCTCATTTTACTTAGCTCTTCACGTTGTTCCATCTATCTTTACAGCCCTCGTATGATGATGGTGACCAAGTCTGAAGGAACGGTGCCAACGGCTGAAACGTCGACGCCAGCCGCTTGTACATCAGCATCTCCACCTACCCAGAATGAAATGGTCCCGGCCGACGATTTTGAGGTACGTCCTCGACCCTTGGTTCTGTCGGAGGCAACACTCACATATTAGTAGCAAAACGACACCGACTCATCCCTCGGGAGCGATACGTACGTGAAATATGTGATAGTCTATGCTATGTCTTTCCTAACAGTCCCCCAGCGAGAGCTCAACCGCTTCGGTTTCCGCCAGCATCCTCGAGTACCGCCGAAGCCAAGGGCGCACGTACCATAGCGACAAGTTTACCACTAGTTACTTCCTCCCCAATGATGATCAACAGGTAGAGTCCATGGACTTGACGTACGGCTTCCTATCCCGAGACATGCTGAAGAGGTTCTAATTAGACAAACAGCCACCATTACTTGACACTTCTTTTAGATAATCAATTGTTTCTCCCTCCGCTGGAGATAGATTCTATAAAGGTGGGGTGCTTACGCACATCTCTCCGCGGTAACCTTTGTGCTAATTATACTACGCTTTCTGTAGCGAGTTCTTGATGTTGGTACTGGAAGTGGTGAGTTATCCCTCATTCCTCATTTAAATCACCGCTGACGGGCTTCGCAGGCATTTGGGCAATGTATAGCATTGGACTGTTTCCGTGTATGCTGCTAACATCTCATATAGCGAATTCGCCGATCGATACCCCAACACAGAGGTAATTGGCACAGACCTTTCCCCTTGCCAGCCCCAATGGGTCCCCCCGAATCTACGCTTTGAAATCGATGACGCGGTAGTTCAACCTTGGGCATGGAAAGAGGATTACTTCGATTTTATACACATGCGATATCTTTTTGGGGCAATCAAGGACTGGAATGCTTTGTTCAAAGAAGCCTACCGCTGTTGTGCATCTGGCGGCTGGGTTCAGTCGGCTGAGGCGGACGTCAGATTCCGTAGTGATGATGGGTCCACTGAGCTAGAACCTATCTTCAAAATCTACCAGAAGCTCTTTGAAGAAGGTAGTAAGATCATCGGCAACCCCTTTTTCGTGCACGAGTTGCAACAGAAAGCTTTTGAAGAGGCTGGCTTCACAGATATAAAGACTGTGGATTACAAGGTAGGGCTCTCTGGGGCTTGACTACCGGTGGCTGATTTATCCCGCAGTTTCCGGTTGGTGGTTGGCCTAAGGATCCAAAGCTCGCCGGAATTGGTCAGTTCGTCAAGACTACGTTAGAGAACGACTTGGAAGGTAAGACCACCCATCTCGAACTATCGAGAGACTCTAACACTCAATAGGTTACACTCTCATGATGTGGCAAGATGTTTGCAAGTGGCCCCAAGACGAGTACCAGGTGGCTCTCATGAGCTTACGCAAAGCGATTCGTAACCCCAAGGTACACAGTTACATGACCGTGCGTTACGTATACGGCCGTAAATAGGCTAGGTAGGTCAAGTATTGCTCCAAACATCGGAGAAACATCAATGTATTAGTGTTTCAAGTTGCTGGGAACAGCCGCTGTTCTATTCGGGAGATATATAGAGTAGCAAGCAGTGGGACGCGAGCTATACATTACATACTTTGACTTACCTTGACCTGAGACGCTATCCGTTGACCAACGAGAAGTAACTTTAATACGATTCGTCCCACAACGTTATTACGAGACAGCTTCACGGACTTTCTTGTGATGAGAGATACCGACGCGGCTAGAGTGCAAGCGACTAAAGTGACAAGAAAAGGCCGAAGAATTGCCCCATTGTAAAATGTGGGTAGAGATATTTAACGCAATCAAGAATTCATTGATTAGAGGCTGAAATATATGCTAAAAGCCTCGTCATCCTCTAATTGTTGAGAAAAGATTCACTAAGCTCAATAGTCTAGATGCGGCCCAATCGCTATGTGTAGGGCTGGCTATAGGCTGAATGATAGATCGTTATGATTATCGAAAGCCATTTGGTACTATTACAAACCACGGCCAGGGATCTTGGACTAATGCCACCAAGAGCGGCTCTAATTTGCTATTACCATCAGTTTAGGAAAGCTGGTGCATGACTATCCCTGCTCGCAAGGTGCAGCTAAGACCTTAACTTGTCTACGCTTGTCTAGTGGAGACAGGGGACTTGTGTTCTAAATTCGGAATGACAAGCTTCTAGGCCCTAGACTGCTAGAAGAAGACTATGCGTTTTGTGTGTAGCTGAGCATGGTTAAGACTCCAGGTTTCATTATTATTACTGACTAACTATATAGTTGAGTGAAGCATATTTGGAAAAGAAGTTGGGACCAGTGCTTCTTTTTGAAACAAGTTTATTAATATGTTGAGAATTAGAACAGCTAAACATACCATGTTTGATTATTATGAAAAGATAAGACGTCCAGGTCGCCATACTTATGCGGTCGCAGGTGGGAGTACTAAAGTTGCTGATTGATTCCCTCAGTTACCAGAGAGAAGCTGGCAATCTACTGCTATTGATCTTCTTCCTTGAAGTTTCATTCTCAGTATTAGACAATGGTTGGACATTGATTTTTGTCCTTGTCTTGTCTATGTACAACAATATGACTCTGATATGCAACCTACTATCCCTACTATCCCTACTATCCCTTCCATTTCAATAGCTGCGATAACAGGCTGCGCATCAGATATACGAAGGAAAATCAATAAGGGAAGTTTATACGAAACTCAGCCATATATTTGCAGTGATGTCATTTGGAAGCTGAGACCTTGATGGAGTGCCCCGCTCCAAACCGAGGTCTTCACAAGCACCCTGGTCCAGGGGTCGGGCCAAACTTTACCGAGGTAGGCCGCCACGTGACCCATTCAAATACCAAGCTTGTGATGATCACAATAAACCATCGCGACTTTTTGCTTATGCCCTCTCATTATCTCGACTACTCCCATAACATCATCTCTCATCTCAACACATAGTCTCATAACCATGGTTCTAAAACAGAGCAAAGGCCCGCGCGAGACGCTGACGGTCGTGGACAACAGAACAAACCAAACCTATGAGATCCCCATCACTCACAACTCCATCCCTGCGACAGAATTCAAGAAGATCAAAGCTGAGGGCGGAAATGATCGGCCAGAGGATGAGACAACGCAGGGCCTCAGAGTCTATGATCCTGCGTACATGAACACCGCTGTTGTGCAGAGCAAAATCACCTACATCAACGGCCTAGATGGTGTCCTGCGTTACCGCGGATATCCGATTGAACAGTTGGTAGAAAAGAGCGACTTCCTGGAGTCTGCCTACCTTCTCATCTATGGCGAGCTGCCAACAAAGTCGCAATATGACAACTGGCATGGCGAGGTGATGCATCACACGTACATCCATACCGACATCGAGAACATGTTCAAGTCGTTCCGCTACGACTCTCATCCCATGTCCATGCTGACAGCCGCATTTGCTACGCTGGGAGCCTTTGCTCCGGAGGCTAATCCCTCTCTTGCTGGTCAGAAGCTCTACACAAACGCGGCTTCGGGCAATATGGAGGCCCTCAAAGTGTTAGACAAGCAGATTCTGCGAATTCTTGGAAAGGCACCGACACTGGCGGCGGCGTCCTACAGAATGCGACAGGGTCGGCCCTTCAACCGCCCGGCGCAGGGCTTGTCGTACACAGAGAACTTCCTCTATCTGCTGGACAATCTGTCTGAGACTGATTACCAACCGCACCCTGTTCTTGCCAGAGCTTTGGATAAGCTTTTCATCATTCACGCCGATCACGAGGTCAACTGCTCTACCGCCACAGTCCTGCAAGTAGGAAGTTCTTTGGTCGATCCTTACAGCGTTGTCGCCGCAGGCTGCGCGGCACTATACGGGCCATCCCACGGAGGAGCCTCAGAGTCCGCGATCAGAATGCTTATCGAGATTGGATCTCCCGAGAACGTCCCAGCATTCATGGAAGCTGTCGAGAGAAGGGAGCGGGTTCTCGTTGGATTCGGACACCGCGTCTATAAAAACGTCGACCCTCGATCAACAGCTATCCGCAAGCTCGCCGAGGAAGTCTTTGAAGTCACCGGCAGAAACAAACTCCTAGACACAGCCCTAACACTTGCCGACTACGCCCGAAAGAGCGAGTTCATGCGAAGCAGGAATCTGTACCCCAACGTCGACTTCTACTCTGGTCTGATCTACCAAGCCATGGGTTTCCCACTTGATTTCTACCCAGTCTTGTTTGCTGTCCCTCGATGTGTGGGCTGGCTGGCACACTGGAGACAGATGATGCTGAACTCGGCGGGCGTCAAGATCTGGAGGCCGCGACAGCTTTATGTTGGAGAAGGAGAGAGGGAATATATCGAGACGGAGGATAGAAAGGCAAAGGACGGTGCTACGGTTTTTGATGCGCCTGTTAAGGTTGAGCATGGAGGTAATAGTCAGCGAACACTTCTCGCTACCTCTGGTGCCGCGCCAAAGAGCAAGCTATGAGATAGACGGAGCATTGCTGGGATTCACTGTATTTTATCACGCGTTTTGTTTGGATAGCCTTAGGCAGATACTCAAGCGATGTTACTGATTAGATAATTAAGGATGCATTTTTATCATACTCGGACTGTGTGTCATATTGCTTCTGATGATGCAAAGGATCTAGTATACAACCCTTACTAAGTAGCTACAAACAACTGTCTTCATTCTATAGTCAGGAGAGGAGATTATGCATAGAAGATAGAGCCATTTATGTAATATAATCCACATAACCTATAAGCAAGCTATGCAAGATCAACTGCTATGAAACCACGAACACTATTGGCTGTCGTGAGTATTTTAATATTAACTACATCACAGCTACGCCATATACCTATATCCCACAAATTCCGGCTTTAGAACCAGACCTCGGCACTCAATCCAAGTGTCCCACATCCCCTCATTCATTAAGAGGGCCCTAGTGCCGTTAACTTCAACAACGAACTTCACACAACACCAACACAAACACATATCTGACAGGCGCTCAAAATGCCAACATCAAAAACCTCATTTCCAGGCCCGAAGGTTCTAGCCTTCTCAGCAATCACCATATGCGCCGGCGTCCTTCTTGCCCGCCCATTTAATCGCTTCACCACCGTTCTCGGCGTCTTCCGTGAACCCGTCAACACCGTAGTCAACGATGCAGACTTTATCACAATCGACGACACGATGCTCTGCGAGGATATACATCTCCATTCATTCAGCGGTTTGCTTTTCACAGCTTGTGAGGATTCTTATGCGCCGCGCTTTTCGTGGTTCCCTGGTCTTGGCGTTCTCCATGATCCCCTCACGGCTAGCAAGTCGCGTGGGTCCATCCACGTCATAGATCCCAAGACGTTCACTTCTAAAAGATTGGAGTTTGAGAATTTTGCTGGGCCGTTTATAACACACGGCATTGACGTTATATCGGATCCCGATTCGCAGAATAGCGTGTATATCTTTGCTGTCAACCACGTGCCTCATCAGGACTATCTTCAACACGTCGTTGACGGGAAAAGCCATGATAAGTATGCTGGGAACAAAGCTGCTTCTCAAATTGAGATATTCCACCATCGCTTAGGATCACCAAGTATCAAATATATCCGGTCTATCAGTCATCCGTTGATCCAAACCCCGAATGACATCGTCGCGGTTTCTCCTACTAGCTTCTACGTCACGAACGATCATTACTATCGCGAGGGCTTCCTTCGACATATTGAGGATGTATACTATGGCGGAAAATGGTCCAATACAATCTTCGTGCAAATTAAAGACATGAAGGCCAGAGATTCGAACGCAGGCATCGAGGCTTCTATCGCGCTCACTGGCCTCCACAACAACAATGGCCTTGGCCACGGCAGAACTCCCAACGAGATAGCCATTGGCAGCGCCGCTAGCGGAGACCTTCACATCGCCAACATCCAGCCTAATCAAACACTCAAGGTTCTAGAAACCATCGAACTCGACATGGCCGTGGACAACCCCTCCTACTTCTCCGACTCTTTCGCAGACATCAACGGGGACAGCAGTGGCTTCATCTCTGCAGGCCTATCCAGAGCTATTGATCTCGGAAAATCAGTTAGCGTTACCGATGGGACCGAACCAGTTATGATCTGGTTGGTGAAGCCCAAGAATGGTAAGTGGGAGAAGAAGCTTCTATTTGAGGACGACGGAAAGAGGTTGAGGTCAGCGGCTACAGCTGTGTTGATTGGAATTGACCCTGTGCTGGAGGGAGGGAAGAAGAAGGGGTGGTTGTTTGCTACGGGATTTTATTCGAGAAGTGCGGTTGCTGTCAAGGTTGATCTCTAAGATTGTGGAGGTCCGTCATGTGCCTTGATTTATAAGGCAGCAAAGAATTCCCTGAGTCGAAACTTCTCTGATCTAGTAAACTCATGCCAGATTTCTAGTCATTATATCAAAACAATTTATTACTCATACTGAATTTTGGAAAGAGGCAATAATTCATGGAAAACGGACAACTGCGGCGGATTCACGGAAACTTCTCAAATGCCGATGCGCACCCAAACGTCATTGTATTTCTTAAACATCCATGTACGTCATTGACATCGTGTAATTATATATCAAATTTATTCTTTCATATTCCCACTATCAATAGCCTTCCAAACATTTCACTTTCAGCTTCTCTACCAAACGGATCAATTCACAATGTCCCACGCCGAAGTTATCTCCATCGCCACAGCCTTGATAGCATCAGGCGGCATAGCCACGTTAACCTTTTTCGACGTCCCAGAACTTCAATCCCAGCCTGCATCTCGGTCACTCCCTGCAACCAGATGGCTCTTTAGCCGCGGATCACATATCTTTCCATCCGCCTCGATCATATCAACCATCGGCTTCATCTACTCAGCCTCTACCCACAACCTCCAAGGTTCTGGCCCACTCTACTCCCTCGGGACCAATACTTTACAAGCGAATAGCTTTCTGGCTGCTGCGGCGCTTACGTTCAGCATCGCTCCCTTCACTCAACTCATGATCCCGACGAATTTCGCCCTTATTAAGGAGAATAATAAATTGGGTGGTTCCAGAAGCGAGAAAGCTGCCCGGGATAACGGCGACGCTTCTACAGACCGAAGTGCTTTGGATTCGGTGAAAGGAACTGGAGAGGGTGTTGAGTTTACAGACCTCAGTGGACCGCAAGAGCAAACACCACGGAGCTCAACGGCAGAGGAAGATCAAAGGGTTCGGGATTTGCTGGAGAAGTTTCGCTGGCTCAATTTGGTGAGAGCTGTACTTATTGGGGCTGGGGGTGTTGTTGGTCTGTATTCTGCCATGAATTAATGCGTAAGGTGAAATGTGACGATTCCAACATGCCCTGCCGGCCATGTCGAGAGCTTGGGGTGGACTGCACCTTCAACCGGGAAACGAAGCGTCGAGGACCACCCAACAAGCATGCCGAAGCAGCGAAAGTATCCTTGCTCAGATCCCATGGTTGTCGCTAAGAACAGGCAGCCGGGTTACCGTTTCAGGCCTGCTTAGTCACCACGTCAGCAGACAAAAGGATTCACGCAATTCAATAACCGACGAGAATACCTTCATAACATAAACACCACAATAAACATGACGGATGTGCAGTCCGCGTTCGAGAAAGACTTCAGTTTCCTTAAATATCAAGATGAGGATAACATTGAAGATGAATGTTCTGTAGCTGTGAAGCGCAGTGCTTATTGGTGCTATTGCGGCCCTTTGCTTGACTCCGATCATGAGACGCTACCAGCAAACTTTTATGAATTCGAGACTGAAGTCTTTACAGGCTCGGTTCGCTCCAAACTCATTCCTTTTCTCAAGTACATCAACAGTCTTCTCGACGTCAAGGGTATTGGTCACTACTTCCTCACCATACGCGCCACGACACCGACACACGAGTTTGATCACCCGAGATGGCACACCGACGAACTCTTCTTTGCAGAAGCTCCAAAGGGAGTTTTGCCTGGCACACGACTAGGCCTCAAATCACAAACCAGTCAGCAAAAGAACACGGGAACCAATTGGAAGATCTGCACCACCCTTCTCGGTCCATCAACACTCTTCGTCCCCCTAGAGCATCAATCTTCAGCACGCTGCAAACAAGAATCAGCTCGTCAGGCAGCGAGCACAGACCACGAGTGTCTATCACTGCGCTGCGTCGGCTGCGCGACGGCAGCAGATGCTGTACGCAATGAGTTATCTACCACCCTAGAGCCCTTCGGCATAGAGGCGGCTGCAATGGGTGAATGCTCCGTGTTTAAAGTTGGAAGGGACTTTGGAGCTGTACATTCAGAACCTTGCATGAGTCATGAGGCCGGTGGTAGGGTGTTTGTTAATGTTGTGCCAGGGACGGAGGATGAGTTGAAAAAACTCTTGGTGAAATGGGGTATGGTGTTTCCTCGACAGTGGTGGGTTGGTGGGAGATAAGTGATTCGTGAGTATGGAATATGGACTGCTTGACGTTTGAGCTGGTTGTATATGCCTATCAGTAATTAACATGCTTGGACACATGACGGTACTGAGAATATCTTTCTGCCACGGTTAGGTCGCACGACAGCTGGAATAGGAGGTTTATGGACAAATTCTCAAACGAGAGATATGTCCTACTGAATTGATGTATCACGATATACCCTTCGCGTAGAATTGCACTGTGGTGCATGTACAAAGGGCTTCAGTCCATATGGGCTAACTTTTGTGTATCTGTGCGATACTTTAGGTTGTTGATGTCATAATCGTAGACGCCTGAGACCTGATGTCTTGGCACGATAGTTTTGACGTCAAGCATAACAAGGCTGTGGTCAGTCTGCTGAGCAGCGATGAATTTGTTCTCGGTAGATCCAACCGCCAGTCAGAACTAGAACGGGCAATGCAAGCGATGACCATCATTTCAGTATCGGAACATACAAGAAATATTAGGAGGCTTACGCGCAGGATGATTCAAACCTAAATCAGTCAACGCGCAAATATGTCGGGCTTTTTGTTCCGGCTACCCTATTCCCACCTTGAACTACGCTCGGAGACGTTAGGTAAACCACGACCAAAGTGATACGCATTTCTCAAAGATGGAAGATGTTTATTTTAATTGAGAGGTTGGCATGGACATATGCATGCAACTGTAACACAGCCCCAACCTCGCTCACGTTGTGCCACCATCTCACTGCAGGATGCTGATCTCAATAACAACCACCCAGATAAGCTTATCGCGCAGCCAGTTAATAAACACTTTCTCCTACGCCGCTGACATTCACAATTAGCGGGCTTATTGTGGCTTGCAGCGCAAACTCTACAGGGTAAACTAGCGGGAGCCAACCCCGTGACTTTTCCCATCCGCACCAGCCAAGTAAAACCGCTGTCAAAGTCAAACCAAACCAACCGCTGGGATAAAACGTGGCGTTGACACGACACGACGCCGTTAAATAGCAGTTTGTACACTACTGACCTGGCTTAAGGGTGGTTGGCCTGTGTCTTTGGCTAATGCAGCAATGAAAAGTGTCGCACTCACTCGCCGGAGGGACGGCTAAACGCAGGATTGATTGAGTTTAATTGAAAGGCCGCGACATCACCAAACAATGATAACCCCGAGAGTTAAACAAAAACCGGGAGCCGAAATAATAATACTCAATCAATGTCTCGGGTCCTTGTGAAGGAGGTTAATTAATAGATCGACACAAAGGGCACGACGTTGCCCTTTCACACTGCAGTTATCCGCTCTCTGTTTCAAGTAGAATGCAGTCCCACAAACACCCTTGTTGAACATCACTCTTTTTGAAGATCGGAGATCTGAGGCTGGGACTAGAGGAAAGCCCCCGTATTTGCTGCCATGATACGAGTTTGATGGGTGCGTGGATACCCTGACTTCGCGTGCAGAACAAGCGCTAAAAACTACGCTGATCGACGTGAGCCGCTCAGCTGCTGGGTCGAGGGAAAAAGAGTTAACCAAGAGGGGGGGAGGGAAGTAAAAGAGAGACAAAATTGCCAATCGATTGCTTATGTTTACGGGCTGACGTTGATTTTTAAAGCAGGGACACTTCACCATTGCATGAGGGAGTCTCGTATTCAGTAGTTTGTATCCTCCCGCTTTCATGCCTCATGCAGGGCAAAACTTGCGAAACCAAAGAGAGCAGAAAAAAGTATGGACCATTAATTATTTGGAGAGATTTCAATTAGACGAGAAAATCGCATCGTCGCTGTGATGGCCATGTTTGAAACAAAGGGCACAAGATCTCATTTCCCATTCCCACAGAAAGCTTGCCTTGGGCCCTTCTTTTAGATTAGCGCCGGGCAACGTTCGTCTAGGGCGTCTGCCAGTTGACAAAGGGGGCTTTTTTTTCTGGGCCGCTTGGCTCAGGTAGCTTGGCTGCGTGTGTCCCCCTGCGTCTGCATTGCATGTGTTTTATATAGAACACGACAAATTCCCGCCGCCTCCATTTTTGGAACCCGCCCCCATCCAACCTCTCTCTCGTCCATGTTCCTTTTTCTGCTCCTTCATCCCTTCTTATTTGTTTGAGGGCATCACGACTTGTTTCGTTTCCCCGGTCACTCACTACGCCGGGTTAACAAAAGCCATCTTATTTCCACATTATTTCCCTTTTTTCTTGTCCTCTCTCTCTTTTGTATTCAATTTTATCTTACATAGACATCTCAATTGGTAGAGAATGTTATCCGCTCTTTTCCTCGCCGCTGCGGCCCCGGCCTTGGCCAGCGCCTTCGACCTCGGCGCCGACACCAGCCCAGATGGCCTCATCCGCTTCCCCCTCACAGTGAGCACCGGCGCGCCCGTCGTAAAGGGTGTGACCAAGCGACAGAACGAAGTTGCTCTCGAGAGCCAGCAGAACGGTTTCTTTTACAGCATCGACGTCACGCTGGGAACGCCCGGACAAAAAGTCACCGTCAACCTGGACACAGGCTCCGCGGAGCTTTGGGTCAACCCCGTGTGCGACAAGGCACAGCAGCCCTCGTTTTGCTCACAGTTTGGACATTTTGGCGAGAGTAGCACTTTCGTTAACTTGAACACGACCGGTGGTGTTGTTTACGGTACGGGATATGCGTACTGGAACTACGGCTACGATAGTGTTGTTATTGGATGTGAGTATCCCGCATTGCCTGTCGCTGAGACACTACTGACCTCATTTAAGCGGCCAGCATTCGTAACCAAGTTTTTGGTGTCGCGTACGACAGCTCTTTCACTAGCGTTGGTATTATGGGCGCTGGTCCTGATCTGAACGGTTGGGATGCGCCTTATCCTCTGGTAATCGACAGCATGGTCAAGCAAGGCCTTATCAAGAGCCGAGCTCTCAGTCTCGACATCCGCACCATGGATAGCGATCGCGGCGCTGTTATCTTTGGTGGAATTGACACCCGCAAGTACTCCGGCCATTTGGAGAAGCGTCCCATCATCCCCGCCGAGTCATCCCCCGATGGCCTCACCCGGTAAGTCGCGCGCAATTGAACCGCCTCCATTAAATCGCTAACAACCGCAGCTACTGGGTTTACCTCGACGGCATTAGCATCATCCAAGACGACGGCTCCACAGACGCCATCTACTCGCAGACAAATGGCCAGCCCGTCCTCCTCGACAGCGGCTACACCGTGAGCGCCCTTCCCGGCGCCATCTTCAACAAGATCGTCGCCGCCTTCCCCACCGCCAAGCAAGGCCCCGGCGCCTACGTCGACGTGGACTGCAGCGTCGCCGACCTCAAGGGCAGCATCGACTTCAAGTTCGGCAACACCGTCATCAAGGTCCCCTACGCCGACTTCATCTGGCACAACGACGACCGCTGCGTGCTGGGCGTCTTCCAGGACGACGAGTTCCCCGTCCTCGGCGACACTTTCCTCCGCGCTGCTTACGTTGTGTACGATTGGGATAACAGAAATGTCTGGCTTGCTAACAACGAGGACTGTGGTACTAACCTCGTCGCTATCGGTTCTGGTCCCAATGCTGTGCCTGATCTGGTTGGTGAGTGTGGCTCGGACAACACCAAGACTTCCGAGGTGCCCACCTCTACCGAGACTGCTTCTGAGTCTGTTACCGAATCTGTCTCTTCCGCTGAGACCACCTCTGGCGATGTTACTGCCTCTTCTGACTCATCCCGCCCCTACCCTACTGTTACCCGTTACACCAACAACACGGTCATCATCACAAAGACTGCTGGCTCTGACGGAGGATCTGGCCAGACCTATGTTCTCCCCACCACTGCAGTCCCATCTACCACAATCACTTCCACAGTCACCACCAGCACGGTCTACACTATCACCGCCTGTCCCCCCAGCGTTACCAACTGCCCCGTCGGCCAAGTCACTACCGAGACCAGAACCCATCTCACCACCTACTGCCCCGGCAGCGACGCCACCGCCAGCGGCCACGCTCCCGCACCTACCAAGGGCCCTGTCCGAACCGTCGTCACCTCCACCCGCCTGCACACCGTCACCGATTGCCCCGGCTCCGGGCCCTGCACCAAGGATGGCGTTGTCTCCACGGAGATCGTGTACAACACGCAGCTCATGCACCCCGAGCAGCCTACTGGCGTTTACACCATTCCCCATGCTATTCACTGCGGTGCTGGCAACTTTGGCTGTAAGGAGGCTACCACTTTCGGTTACCACACCTTCACCATTACCTCAGTCGTCAAGGCCCCCAAGCCTACGCCTGTTCCCGGCTTCTGCAAGAACTGCGGACCTCCTAGCCCCAGCAAGCATCACGGCAACGGCACCAGCACGGAACGTATTGACTACACTTTCACCAACACGCACACTGTCCACGCTGAGCCTACCAAGGACCATGCTTCACCAGTCTACCCTCAGCCAACACCTGGCTCCCCCAAGCCCGCAGCTCACTCCGGCAATCCCCTAGAGGAACTACACAGCTACATCCCCACAAACGTCTATGCCCAAATCCCCTCCAACACCGTCGCCACCGTTGTCAAGACCCCTGGCGTCACGCCCTCTGAGCCCACAGGGACCAGCCCTGTTGTTATCAACGGCGCATCGGCATGGAACATTCCCGTTCTTGCCGCTGCTTTCGTTGGTGCTCTTGTTGTTGCTCTGTAGATAAGATGCATATATTGTGCGACATTTAATACCCTTTTAATAGGTGGAGGCATTCAAAACGTATAAATAGTTTTGTAGATACTAGGCGATTCTCTTTTTGTCTATTCTGATATACAATTTTCTTTCTTACAATGGGATATTTGCATTCTATTCTTGTGCTGTATTTACACATACATAATTGCCTTTATTATCAGACATGACTGAAAGATGGACTGCAGTGAAGTTGTGCGATCAGATTAGAAGAGATATCTTACCATCATGATGAGGTAGATAGACCCATCCATTGGTGCACATGTCAGGCTAATCGTCTTATGTGAGATTTCTCAACACTACTGCGATTATAATCGTGAGGGGCCTTGTGCGAGTTTATGAACCAGGGTGCGAATCCTTTAGCCCTCACGTAATCCTTTTCAACTCTGATTCTCCTATTTCTTCTCCCACTGCCAGAATACTTTGTCTTTTTCTACAAACACTATTTATCAATAAAACTCCGAGAATGGTTAATCTCCTCACCAAAGTCGGCTTTTCCGCCGTCGTCGTCCTCGCCGTCCTATTCCAGGTTTTCCTCAAAGATACCATATGGATGTTCCTCGGCATTGGCAGGGTTATGCAACCGCTGTCTGATTTCCCCTACACGTGCCGCAAGATCGTCGATCCGCGTCTGGAAGCTTGCGAGGATATGTGGTTGTCGCAGTCCACGAGGCAGATGTTCCTTGCGTGCTCGGATTCTACTTCGCGACAGAGCTGGATGCCTAGGTATGTCTATCAGCTATGGATTCTTGGCAGCGTTTAATAAGAGTTTAGTGTTGGTAAGATGAATGTCACTGGTCGCTCTGAGCGAGATGCTATTGTCGTGCTGGACATAGACAAGCCTGTTGGCACCGGCTTTCAAATGCGTACTCTCAAAACACCTGGATTCTCGGGAACTCATGGAGACGGACTGATTAACGTAGTCGGTTTCACTGGAATGGAAAACTCTGCTGGTGGTATTGACTTGATGCTTGTTAACCTGCGACCCTCTGCCGATCCCAAGAGTGGAAAGCTCCTCGACCAATATGCCCTGGGCGCCAATACCACGATCGATCATTTCACAACGGGGGCCGAAGCAACTGAGATGAAGCATGTTCGTACCTATGCTGATCAAGGTATTTCCACGCCAAACCGTGTTGCGGCTCTGGACGATAAGACGTTTTACATCACAAATGACCACGGACCCCACAAGGTTGGCTTGGTAAGTATTCAACTCTAACATATTGATAAAACAAATCCATTAACAGTGCTCAGCAAAGCCAACTAGCTATGCTTCTAGGCACCGCCAACGTGCACTACTGCGAAGCAAACGCACCCTGCAAACAAGTCGCTGGCAACCTAAAATTCCCCAATGGCCTCGTCCGCAAAGACGACATGCTCTACGTCCCAGACTCCGTAACCGGAACTCTGTACATCTACCGCATCCTGCCCAACAGAGATCTCCAAAAGGTCGACGAGGTAAAGCTCGGCTACGGACTCGACAATGCCTCGGTTGATGAGAACGGGGATATCTGGGTCGCTGCCTTTCCTGTTACGGCTGCTATTTTCGCGGCGTATGAGGATCCGCATGGTGCGCGTACTCCGTCTGCTGTGATGCGGGTGAGGAAGATTGACGGGAAGCATGTGGTTGATAAGGTTATTGAGGATGCGGATGGTGAGGTTCTTCCTGCTGTCACGACGGTTGTGCATGATGTCAAGACTGGAAGGCTTTTCTTGAGCAGTAAGTTGAACAAGTCTGATGTGATGAGTTTTACTGACGAGAATAGGCGTTATTTCACCGTTTATCGCTGTTTGTGAGCCAAAGGTTTGAGTTTCCATTATCAACTAGGTTCTGCTTCTGCGCTACAGCCTATGGATAGTTCCATGCCTCACCCAACGAATGGTATTCCATTGAACTACCACATTACATAGCGTATCCAGAAATACTATGACCTCACCATCGATGTTACCTAAATTGTGACATCCTTACTTGACTCTGCAAAGACGACCATCGTTCTTCTGCTCCCATTTCTCACTCCCAACACAGGGAAAGCACCAAAACACATCCTCGGGATCAACAGCTTTCTTAATGGCCAGAAGTCTCTCGTAGTTGCCCCCCCAGAAGGTACGCTGCCAGTCTGGTTCGAAAGGAAGAGCCTACAACAGCTTAGTCCAACACGACAACAACGATCACGTTTCACATACCTCGTTGACGTAAGCGCCCGTGTCAGGTGAGAGTCTGCGGAATGGCTGCCAGGTTTTGATCAGGCTCTTGATAGCCTGAGCTTCATCGGTTTGGTTGAAAGGCTCAAAGGTGCGACCAGCAACTGCAAAGACCATTGTTAGTAATCTTTGTGAAAACGGAGATGCAGGGAATACTCACGGATGTGAACATATGTCTTTCTCCAACCAGGATTCACCGAGGCACTTCCTCCCCTAGGTCGAGCATCGCGAACACCCTTCCCAGCAACTAAATGAGCGATCATACCACCCGAAGGAATAGACCCTTCTTCCACTGCATGGCCCAAAGCCTTCTCATCTTTCTCCAACGAATCCTTAGTCAAAAGCCTCGAGACGAGATAATTGGTCTCCCCGGCGGCGCCTGTGTCATAATAAACATCGTACCACTTCAAGAACGAGCTATACTTCTCATTCGTAGCAGTAAACTGCACTAGGCCTGGCCAGCGCTTCTGAAGAGTTTCATTGATCGGCTTGAAGAGTTTGTGGATGTACTCAGGGTCTTGCACATCCTGTGCGACGAAAATGCCTTGGATCCCGGCAACTTCCGCTGGGGCGCCTGGGGATGGAATGGGGTTTGGTGCCTTTGGACTGAGAGAGGTGTAGCCTGAAAGACCGGCGTCTGCAAGAGATGGGAACTGTGAAAGAACGTAGGCGAGTAGGTCGTGCTTGAAGGGCGCCTCGGATGATGTGCCGATCACCCAGCTTGAAGCCAAGATTTTGGGTGTTTTGTAGACTTTGAGGGTGATGGATGTGAGTACTCCAAAGGTAGAACCGCCGCCCTGTAGTAAATTAGCATAGTGGTCTGTCACTTATCAGGGTGGATGTTTACTCCTCGCATTGCCCAGAACAGATCACGATGGTTGTCCTCGTTGATAGTCAATATCTTACCACTAGGTGTAACCATCGTCATCTGAAGAACCTGATCAACGGCAAGACCGTATCGAGGCGACAAGAGTGAATGTCCACCACCGGTGACGAAGCCCCCGAGCCCGACGGACTTTCCACCGCCACCGATGACAACGAGGCCATACTTGTCTAGATAAGTGTAGACGTCGTACATCTGAGATCCAGCACCTGCAGTGATAGCATCACCGGGGATGGTAGTCTTTGAGTTGTGCAGCTTGAAGCTTCCCTTGTGGTAGGTGATGTCCTTTAAATGATGAGTCCAGAGCGACAGTGAGCCTGGGGCGATAGAGCGACCCATGTAGTCATGGCCAGTGTTCTTGACAATAAGTCTGATATTGTGCTTGCGAGCTAGCGCATTGTGAGTAAACATCAGTCAGGACTGCAGGATACTTACCAAAGTCGATGCCAATCTTGATGTGCTCTGGCTTGGTGACATTAACAACATACGCAGAGTAACCACTACCACTGCACGGGAGGTCTGGGTTTGGAAGACAAGTCCAGTTGGAATACTGATCATAAATAACAGACACGGGGTTTTCAGTGTGCAAGTCATATTTCTTCCAAGCAGCCGCGACGTTGGAGCATGTATCTCTGTCATAAGTAGACCAGTCCCTGTGGCACACGGCTCCAGGGGGCGTAGGCGCAAGGAGTTTCCCGCCTAGAGTGTCGTTGAAGCGCAACCATGTGTTACGAGAGGGCCAGTCTGAGGTGCCTGGGTAAGCCTTGCAGGACTTAGCGGGGATGTTACCTCCCCAGGCAGCGGGTAGGAGACAAAGTGTGGAAATAATAAAATGATGAAGACGAGTCATTGTGATTTTAGAATTGACTTGTTTTGCTAAGATAAAGCAGGATGTGTATGGCATTATATATTCACAGAAGCTGAATCGAAATGTGTGCCATTCTTTACGCTGTGAGTGCCTTACGACTCCAAATCCTCAACGAGGGATCATATCCCGAGCCTAAAGACGATGGTGGACCTATTTGTCCAGTTAGAAAGCCCCGTATTGCTCGTTTACTCGGCTGATGGATCACTCAGCCCTGCCAAGACCAAAACTAACCTGGGTCTGTGTGGAGGTGGCTTGGATGGGGAATTATAACGCGAGATACGGGTCAGCTTTAACGGCTGAGAGGCACAGTTCCATACGTAATTGTTGGTGGTATTTATGAATGTGCAGTTATGCATAGCTTGTGCTGTGCGATGACTCGGTAATTAAACGGCTTCAGTGTCGCATTAAGACAGCGGCCATAAGGTGAGACAGCTGCGAACAAAGTCTCAGCTCGGTATTCTTCTCAAAACATTCTACTTGTCCTAAAGATCCTATTAAATCATTACGACCGATCATTTCTCAATCGCGCATGGTAACGCGAAATCAGCCCGACCGTTCAAGCGAAAGGATCAAGCGTAAACAAAAGCAAAAAGCACTCAATTAAACCCCCCGTAGTTGCTCGCAGCATCATCCCCAAAACGGCTTAGACCCCCCTCTTTCCAACTTTAATCTTGATTCGGCTCCAAGTTTCTGCCACACACAGACCCCTATCGCTTTCTCCCCATCCTTCTCTTTCGCATGGCGTATCGCAAGATGCCATCAGCCATTCGCTCATTGTATTGCTTTTAGTTTACACCCCAAGCCCCGTTCCTTTTTGGCGCTTTGTCTTTTTGCGATGCTGCTGCTGCTGCGGCTGCGGCTGCTGCTGCTCTTCCACTCTTTGCTCATCACCGTCTCTGCCGCGCGCGACAAAGACAGTGGAACGGTCTGGGTGACGCCCCACGATAGTTACTCGTCGTCGATAGGCGTCCTCGGGTGCAAGGTACGTCGCGTCGCATTGCTGCGCATTGATATGAACCAATTGGCTAACATACCCCAGGTCAACACAAATCGCATCGCCTACTGGCCCAATTCCGTCGACTGCAACAACATCTGCATCGCCCTCACGTACCAAGACCGCACCGTCCACCTCCTCCGCATCGACCAGTCCCAAGGCGCGCACGACGTTAGCTACGATGCGTGGAACTACCTCTACACTGGCTACTCAGCCACAGACAAGCCCACGGCCGGCGGCCCTGTCGAGATGACATTCGAAAACGTCGACGCCTCCAAGTGCTCTGACCTGATCGACACCAAGCACAGCAAACTGCCCCTCAGCGCGGCCAACAGCATGAACTTCCTAACGAGCTGCCTCGACCGCAAAGACAGCACATGGGTCGGCGACAACTATGTTCTCTACAACATCCTCGATTCTATCTGTACGCTCGGCCACGACGAGATGTGCGATCTGGACTACCCCGCCGCGAACCAGGCGTCGTGTCCGCATACCATGGGCGTGCCTGATGAGCTCAAGGGTCAAACTGTGTATAACATCCGGTATCCGAGCGGAGAGAAGGTCAACGCGGCGGATGGGAAGCCTGCAGATGAGGATGGGGCGACGGGTCTTGCGCAGCCGAGTGGGAAGGCGTTGGCGCTTGTGGTTCTGTTCTCGGCGTGCCTTGTGTTTGGGATATAGACCTTTTCTCTGTTTCACGTGTTTTCGTTATATGTCACGTCGGGAGTGTACGCGCCTCCCAAGTGTCAATTGATGATCGGAGTTAAGGTTGGCGGAGAAGGATATTAATGTCAAGATACCCTACTGTTTCGTTTCTATACCCTGTTCCAATATACATTAGACATGTACTTATTAGTATTATTAAGTTGATGTGGAAACAATGATCAAATTAATTGATATGACAATCTGGTACCAACGCCGTAATAATAAGCACAACTTCCCTTTGCCAACATACTACTCTTCATTGCATTTATTTGCCTAGATTCAGCGTATCCTTGACCTTGCCCATTACTGACTGCCCTTGCTGGTCGCTCTCTTGAGGACCGTCATCCTCCTGCGTCAAGGCATCCTTGCCGTGCAGCTGTTCGTCGGTCAGTATATGTGTTGGTATTGAGCATCAGTAGAGTGATCGCTGACCTTTTGCTCTTCTTCCTCGGCGCGATGGATAAGGTCGTGAGTCTCGACGGCAGTCTCGTCGTCGAGACCAGTAGGTGCCTTGGGGTGAGATTGTCTTCGCTCAGGCATATTGTTTGTCAAAATATGTTGTTTCTTTATTGCTTTATTGCTTTCTTGATAGTCTTGCTTTAGTCTGGGGATTTTGAAGAGAGGTCATGTCTAGCTTGACCTCGACGGGACCAAGCTTCATATAGCTGAGAGCCACGCAGACCCCTCGCGCTGACTGTCGTCATTCTTCCCGTCCTTTTTGATGATATGATGCTGACCAACGTCATGCTGGAACGTTGGCGGTGCTGAAGTGGTACCATTTGACGAAGGTTCTAGGACCCCTCATTATCACAGTGCAAGTAGTGCTTTGGCAACATAACTTGTCAGCTTATTACAGTGCAATTCGACAAGTACAGTTCGCACGCATATACCGTGTTGACATCGTGGGAGATACCAATCGTATCATTCCAGTATGGCTTGAAGGTGTGGTGTGCCGCGAAGCTCTGCTTTCCGATACGCTGGGCATATTTTTAAATTTCCGTCACGAAACATTATGACATTGCCGAACGCTCATCTTGGTCCAATTCACCTCGAGCTGTCCCTTTTTGCACATTGTCTGGCTTTTGACGAATGTGTGCTGATGACGATATCATAGCGGTTATGCTCTATACTGCGTTCCGGCAACATTTTATTTCCTGTTTCGACTTTGTACTGCAAGGGTCATCCCTATGAGCGGCACAGCCCTACAACAGGTCATTTCATCCAATAAACCCCTGTATACAAGATATATCTATTAAAAGCTCACTTCGGCTCATGTACCTGGTTGGTTTTGAGTCTGTTGTTTATTACTACTGAGCTTCAAGTACTGCCCGTGTACTCTAATGTAAATGGTCCAACTTTACAGTAGATACGACAGCGAAGGGCCGTGTTGCTCAAAGGGATAGTGACTATAGTTCCGAAATAACGTGCATGTTTCGACTCGAGATGATATTTAGAACGATAGACATTAGTAATACCTTTGATTCGCTATCATATTATAACAGGACAGCATGTCAGGGGCACCGTACATGCAGAAGCCATGCAAATCTCTATTCTCTAGATCTCTGTACGACGAAGTGTGTAGCCCTCTCAAACACTGATGCTTGTATACATAAGAATGTTGAACCGGTAGATTATCCTCTTCCAAAGGGAGTTCAGACCATCTTATATTATGACAGGAGTATCATAATTCAAAGCTTCTGACCAGCTGTTCCAGGAATAACCGAAGCAACCTTCGCAGACCCAAGCAAAGTAACCTTATAAGGAAGCGAAGCCGCAGTAAGAGTACCCTTGGGAGCAGAGTTGACCGAGCCACCGAGGTCAACGTCATCGACAACAGCGTAGCCAGTCTCCTTGGAGTCAGCGAAGAAGATGGCGCGCTCAACAGAGTTGGCAAAGGCAGAGCTCTGGACAAGAACCTGGGCGCCCATGCGGGTGTTGACACCAGAGAGCAGAATACCGTCCCAGTAGGTGTTGACGATGTGGACAGTGGCGAAGCGGATAAGGGGCTGGCGGCTGCTGACGTTCTTCCAGTAGTTGTTGGCGTAGGTGATGTGAAGCTTGCCCTTGTCCTCGGATCCGTTGTTGTCAGAGTGGCCGATCAGAGAGCCCTTCCACTGCATTATATGTCAGTAACAATAGAAAACCATTGGTGACAAGGCTTAACCTACATGGTCGTGAAAGTATGTGTTCGAGACAGTAATCCAGTCAGCACCGTGGGAGATGTCAAGCAGACCATCCAAATCATCCTTCCCGGCACTGAGATCACCAGAAAGATCGCAGTGGTCGACCCAAACATTTGTAGACTCATCAATACCGATAGCATCACCGTTGGAAGCATCAACCTTGGCGATCTTAAGGTTACGAAGAATCACATTCTTCTGGCGACGAACGTAAAAACCCACACCAGTAAGAGCTATTCATGTTAACCTAGATCCGTTTACCAGTGGGGTCAGTGAGGTTCACTTACAACTACCAGCCGCGCCGATGATGGTCTTATCAGACGTAGGGCGAACGCTATCGCTACCAGTCAATTTTCCGGAGACGATAATGGTGAGAGGACCAGATTGCTTGGCGGCTTCAATCAGAGCAGCGACAGAAGTGACAGTGACGGTTTGGCCTTTTGCACCACCGGTAGTACCGCCATTCTGGGTGCAGTATCCAACACTGCAGGCTTCCGCTGCCTGGCGCTTGAGGAGGCTATCGCGGCTCTCGACAGGTGAACTAACTGCCAGAGTTGCGAACAAGGTGGTAAGGACTGAAGCGAGCTTCATAGTGAAGGTTGGATCAGTATGTATGAAGGATAAAAATGGAACTTTGAGCTCTGTTGGACAATTGTAGACAACTAAGGTAGATAAGAACAGCTCTGGTAGTCGCAATGATAATTTCAGGTCTGGAGTTGTGAAGCTTACACGGTTCTTATATAGCTATTTTCATTTCAATACAGAGGTTCGAAGACACATCATGATACAACCTCACGCAAACCACCATCTCCTAATCAAGCATACGGACCACGGAGACTATGTCAGAATTGCCCCTTCCGTCAAAGCCATCGCGAATCATCCTGGGTTACTATTAGAACATGAAAAAGTTCCTGTGATGTGCCTGTCCATTCAATGAGGTATGTGAAACAATCAAATCTACAAAGGCAGAATCAATGTCACGCTGAAAGGGTAGTCATGGCATGGGGTGGTACTATTGGTGGAATACTGTTGAAGACTTGGCAGTGGTTGGTGGACAAACAACCAAGTCCCGAGACCGAAATGTAGCTTTCCTCATATCAACGATCCGTGACGATCTCTTTCCCCAAAGTCACTATCGTGCGGGATTCGGCACATTGGGCCTCGGGTTTTGGCTGACAATCTGGGGTAATCAAACAGGGTATGGTTAGCGAGCTGCAGATAGTACTATACTATCAGCTCTGACACGAAGATGAATCATTCCTATCTCGTCGCCTTATGAAGACTTCACAATCAATTAACTAATTAAGACATAGTCCTTTGCACTGGAGTGACTTTCTTGAATTAAATCGAGTATTCCCCTCGCGGGCTATAGGGTCCGAGCTGGGAAGTCTTTGGCATGGGACCTCGATCATCCCCCAAAGGTGGGAATAACTGCGGGGGGCACAATGTGACTTTCGGTAATAACCCCCAAGGACAAAGGGATTTGGTAGCGAATTTACGAACGGCCAAAATCTTCCTCGAATCAAATCGAGGGCGCCAACTAGATACTGGGTCCCTATCCGCGTATTTCTTCTACAGAAGTTCTGCAATGCTTGGGGGGATACACAAATGGTTAGCTCAAAATCTTCAGTCAGGAGGCTTTAGACAGCCTCGGAAACTCCTAAGAGCATCGTGCGCTAGTCTTGTGTTCAGGTTCAGTGGAAGTACTTCAGTTCTTAATACGGTACATAAAATTGTCAAGGTTGATTTTCTTGTCTCGAATAGCTCGTATTCAAGAGTAGCAGGAAAGTACAGGTAGTTTTAAGCTTACGAGGGACAGAACGATGAACCGTATTAACACGCAAGTAGGCAGGTAAATACAATATATGCCAACTTTCGAATCTAACTACTATCAAATAAATATCATTTGAAGATTGAGTTGGAACCTAAAACCTGTATGATCTATCCAGACGCATCCTCAACAGTGACTGGATGGAGGCCGATATGTTGCCAAGTATCACATCGGTGATCGATAGTGATACCTCGAGGACAGCCACTTTGCGATGTACATCCTCGGACATAAGTTGTTGACCTACATGTAACTATGTAGCAAAGGTAGGGGCCCCATACATAACTACACTTTAATAGCTTAAAGGGGGCGATATGGACGTAGCGAGGTAGTGCGTGAACGCTTGCGAGGTACCAAGAATTCAAACCAATCAGAGGACAGGCTCTCATGTCTATCCACATATAGCAGCTGCGCATTGAAGATGTTTGTGGTAGGGTAGGGCTGAATATCATATGGCATGAAGATGGTGCAATCTGGGGATGAGGCAATTCATATGGAACTCTCGGGGGGTCCACTTGATTCGACATATAAGATATAGAACGTTTTAATAGCATGCGAGTTTCCTCGTCCACATACTTAGATACCAGAAACAACTAAGAATATCCTACTGACAATGTGTCGTGAACGAATTCCTTGTTTCGATTGTAAGAATTGGGGGTGAATACGATGCGAAAATACCCCCAATTACTCTAGTTAGACCAGCAAGCCAGGACCAGCCGTATGAGATCTCCTCACGCTTGCTCATAGAATACAGCACTGTCGTGTCCCTACACAAGAACGCTTGAGCCTTGTGAGCTCACATGAGCATTTAGACCTTAGCAAACTCCGTTTAAGAACTCTATCGGTAAGCTTAATTATGCATCTTTTAGTCTGGTGAGAGTGCTGGGATGTCTGAATAGAGGCGATTGGTGGAGAGTCTTCCATAGAGTAGGTGAAATCATTTCCACGAATCATTGCTAATGATGTTGGAAAGAAACTTTACCCCGCCTTTTCGACTTCCCCACAGAACTTGCAACGTAATTTTGGTAGGTCAGATTTGTAGCTATCAAACCTGTGGAAAACGAATTACCCCGGATTTTTCAGAGACTGCCAAGATCGCTCGGAAAGAAGCCTGTAGATTCCCGAGCAAACGATTCATGGAAATAGTAAGAAAGGTTGTTCCGAGAACATGGCTTTCGAATGAAGCCTTGTCATTGTGAAATGTGGCTGGTTTGCATGGATCCAACTAGGAGAGAACCGTGCTAGTCTGAGTTACCGTATATTGGATCAAGTCAAGTAATAAATGCATGTTACCATTCGTTTAATATACCGATCCTATTACGAGGTTGGGGTTACAAGAAATCACCTTCTGCAAGGACGTGTTGACTGTAGCAACGTATAAGTACTGAACACCTGCTCTTCTATTTTCATTTACAATAGATCATTTGATTCCAAATATATTCTCTGACCTCATACTCCAATACAGGGTTTTTAACTAACCACCCTTCGTCGACAACATGAAAGCCTCGCTACTTTTATCCCTCCTCCCCATTGCCCAAGGCGCGGTCATCGACACCCGCCAGTCAAAGACGGGCGATGGCAAACAGGGCGAAAGTGATGCCACACAAGGAAATCTTAGCCAACGACCACCGCCGCGCTTCCCCTTCCCCATCACCAAGTTCCCTGTCGCCAAAGAGACAGTAGTCCTCAAGAACGCCAAATACATCATGCCCGGCGAGGTTTTTGATGGCAAGATGAAGCGCTATGAGCGCCCTGAAGGAAGCTGCAATGAACAGGCCGAGGGTACTGATGCTGATACCGTCTTCAACTTGATGCCGGGTGCTACCATTCGAAACGTGATTATTGGCAAGCATCAAGCGGAGGGAATTCATGCCCTCGGTGATGCGTGGGTAGAGAACGGTATGTCTAACCCCTCAAGTTTCCGTGAAATAGTTCCTATACTAATAGGCTCAAAGTTTGGTGGGAAGACGTTTGTGAAGATGCCCTCACATCCAAAGGCCTCAACACACAACTGAGAGTTATTGGAGGTGGAGCCAGAAGTGCCACAGACAAAGTACTTATTTCTTCTTACAAACGATAGACATTCACTGACACTCTATAGATCTTCCAGGATAACTCTCTGGGTGGCAAGTACAACATCACCGGCTTTTATGCCGAGAGCTTTGGAACATTTTATCAATCCTGCGGCAACTGCCTCAACCAAGCCAAGCGTAATGTAACCATCCAAAATGTCATTGCCGTGGACGGATTAAGAATGGGCATTGTGAGTAATTCCATGTCTCTTGGCAATGCAATCCTCTGACAATAGACTCCTAGATCAACCCCAACTTCGGCGACGAATTCCGCCTCAAAAATGCACAGATCGACAATGTCACCAGTATTGTGGATAAGGAAATCGGAAACAACGTGCAGACTGTCCCGTACTACGTCGGAAATGGACCAGATGAGAAGTACGCCCTGTACAACGAGACTCGTGATAACATCACGAAATACAAGGGCAAGGCCGCTGGTGTTTATGAGCCTGAGGATCCTTATGAGTGGCTTGAGGAGTTTTGGCCGGAGGGTTTCAACTAAGTAGAGTTGAGGTTACCAGCTTACAATGTCATGGGGCTTATGGCTGAAAGCATCTGCTCTATTTAATGATTAAAGAGTGCACATATGGTTGAAATAGTCCATAGCGACTACAGTTAAAAAGCATAAGTTGGGAGGACTAATTGAAATCGAATATTAACAAGCAAATGGCACTTGATATAAGATTTAATGCGATAGTCAAATATACTAAGAGATTAGGGTAGTTGTGAATATCATGCCATACTTTCCACTCACGTCACGCTCAGCGAGGTATGACATCATGACGCGCGCCTCATAACATAACCAAAGCTTGATTGCGGGGAATTCAACATGAAATTTCCGATTTTTCACCACAATACACTATTTTTCGGGAGTTATATCAATCATTTTGGAAATAAAACTCACACTTCCCGTCAAAGATAACATCTGCAATGCTGTGGGCACGCTTCTTCTTCCTCGCTGCCCAGCTTGGCAGTGCCCTTGCCAAGGAACAAGCGGTCTTGACCTCTAGCCGTCATGACCTGGACGCGATTCGCAAAAAGTACTGTCAATCCTCCTTCAATAAGAACGTGTCACTGACTTGAACAGACTGCTCGAAGCCGAGATCATTCCCACCGTCATTGACGACTTTCCACCCGTTCTTGGGTTCCGCGCATCGTGGAAGCACGACTCTGCTGATCTAGGCAACACCCTCAAACCCAAGCATCTCAAGTCAGCGCCCTCAATCCATCTCGAACAGGTCGAATCAGACTCTTCCCTCCACGCGCAAGTCATAAAACATACAAACTTCGTCATCGTTCTCACCGACCCAGACGCGCCATCGAGAGACGATCCCAAATGGTCAGAGTTTTGCCATTGGATCGCCACTAGTAGACTCATCTCAACGTCTGCAAGCTCCAAGCATCATCTCAAGAACATCATCAAGTACAAAGCTCCTGCGCCGCCGCCAAAAACTGGCAAGCATCGCTATGTTTTCTTCGCTTTTGTCGCGGCCAATGGAACAGCAGAAAAGCTTCATCTGACCAAACCGGATGAGAGGAAGCATTGGGGTTCAGAGCATGCTGGACATGGAGTACGCGAATGGGCGCATGGCAATGGCCTTATTCCTGTTGGTAAGTTGATTTGATTTCAAAACTGTTCACTGAAATTGACATCGCCTAGCTGCGAATTTTATCTATGCGGAGAACGAAGAACAGTAATCTCCTCAATTTCACATGCCAATGACTTACTGCATCAAACTCGACTGTATCGAAAAGGAAGCTCAATGTTATGCTTTACTATTTCCTTGGTTTTCGGTCACAGGAACGGTCTATAATTCAAGCATGCCATTTGTCCATTATCACTCGTCGCGGACAAAGTTCCTGTTTCAGCAACCAAGCGCGTAAGCACTCGTTGTCCCCGCATTGCTTGGCCCATACTCAAACCCCAACCCATCCAATACATGCTCTTCATCCCACCACGAAGTCGCAGATCCATGTCCGCAAGCTAGAACAAGCAGGTCTTCACATCCCCGTCTTGTAATAGTTACTGCCGGCTGAAAATTGTCTTGGCGGGCGATAGCAAATCACTACGTCGGACGATGAAGCGTGACCTTGGAAATTGCTCCGCATAGAGATCATTACTCCATTAGGCAGGTAACCATTCAGGCAAGTGGCCTCGGCATAACATTAGCAGAGTCCGCTATAGTGCATTAATATTGAAGGTTGCGGAGAGGGTTTATATGCGAGAGTTTAAACATGTATATATAGGCCTAGTGTCGTGATTAAAAGAAATTGAAAGACAGAAAAGTTTCTCTGCTTCTCAGTTAGCCCAATCCATCAAGATGAAGTTCAGCACTACCCTCCTCTCTCTTGTCCCAGCAGTCTTCGCCCTGCCCACCGGCGAGGATGCGTCCGTATCAAAGCGCCAAAGCGCCAACACGGTGACCGATCAACTGCTCTTCAGCGTCTCGCTACCAACGTTCACTGCGCGCCGCAACGCCCGCGATCCTCCCACTCTCAACTGGACCTCTGACGGCTGCACTTCTTCGCCCGACAACCCTTTTGGATTCCCCTTCATCCCAGCCTGCAACCGCCACGACTTTGGCTACAACAACTACCGCGCCCAGACCCGTTTCACCGTGAGTGCCAAGGCGCGTATCGATAGCAACTTCAAGACCGAGTAAGTACAAGAATCATTGCCAGACAGAACGTGTTTTGCTGATTATATGTAGTTTGTACTATCAGTGCACTTCTTCAAGCGCTGCTGGTGTCTGCAGAGGCCTGGCTGATGTTTACTACGCTGCTGTGAGGGCGTTTGGTGGCGGTGATGCTACTCCTGGAAAGAGAGACGATGACCTTATCAAGGAGTATGAGGAGAAGGTGGAGATTTACAACCATCTTGTTGAAGAGGCTCAAAAGAAGGGCGATCTTCCCCGTCTGGATTAAATGGGGCAGTTGTAGGGGAAATATTATCAAGCTGCATGTATATAGTTTATTTACCAATATCAAGACAGATATATGGCTGAAGCACCAACGGAAGACTTGCTGCCTCCTGAACCATTTGGCACGGTTGATGGATATTTGATCTATTATAAGCCGAAACTCAAATTATGTCAAGAAAGTTAAAAAGAGAGCCTGCTGGGGAACCATATGATAGTATAAAAGCCATCAATGCCTTTATATCATGCATCTGTCCCTATGGACATGTATGAACATTTTGATCCATTCCGGTTTCTATTCCGTTTCCTCCAGAGTTAATTGCTATGGCTCTTCAGATTATAAGTTCATAATTATCTCCCTTCAAATATCGCTAGAACTACCGCAATTAGAGGTAAAATTCTCTTATTTGTTACTTCCTCATACAAATGCGACGATATAGTCGTAATTCATTGTATTACATTAAGATCCTGGAAGAGCGATTCTTTACTGTCTACAGCTTTTGAGGGGCTTTGAGAAATGATAACAACTAGACAATAGAACCATTTCAGAGTCATAGCGCTTTCCACTAGAGATTATATATATCATATACCGAGAACGTCCGGTGCTTGAACTGAGCATATATTTGAAGTCATGGGACAAACCACCGGGCAGATTTGTAGCACTCACACATTCATCGGCTTGCTGCTGGGCTCCATTTTCCTCTACAATAGTACCAGGCAAAGAATACACACTGGATCTCAAGCTCAGTTATTAATTCTACGGCGGAGGCGGAATCAGCTCGACAGGGAAACAAGGAGGCCAGGCTTAGACTCGCCTATCTGCCAATCATATGGTATGTCGATAGAAAGTTACTTAAGTTACCATCTTGCTTTCTACATCCTTGGTTCACACTTGCCGTGGTATTATTCCCCTTTGATGCAGCACCGGTAGCAGTTATCGCATTCTAAGATGTTTTTGAAGATGGGTTTGTGTTGTAATTGCAATGTCGCGTGAGACGCTACTAATTGTCACGAAACCCGGACTAACCTCCGTGAATTCTCATCACACTGACTCGTGAAATATGAACCCGATTAGGTAATTTTCATATCTAATACAAGTGCCTTTGTCGGTACTTCTTTTACTACTTACTATTCGTGAGTTGGCTATGGCAGCGTGTTGCCTATCTTCTCAGAAACATAAATCACATTACCACTAACTTACAACGGGTCAATATCTTAGTGGAACTCAACAGTGACGCCCTCAGAAGTTTTGTAAGTTATTTAACACGACTTATATATCTATGTAAAATGTGTTGACATATATAAGGCCCAATAGGCTCCGAGGTGCTAACACTTTTTATTTTAACAAAACGTCTTGATGTAATGTCGCTTACCCTATACTCCTCCTCGTCTAGACCGAAGCCAAAACCTTTATCATAACATCTTGTCTGTCGTAAATATGAGAAACGCTAATACAGTGGGTGCCAGGACAATAATCAGAGGTAGGGGCTGGCGGTAACCTTTCATACAGACCGTCCTGTCTGAAAAGTCTAGTCGGAATGTACAATCAACATTATGTGTTGACGGTTCTGTTACCCTCGTATCATTCAGCAAATATGTAACACTCAGAATAATGTAAGGGAAATACTTACATGAAACCCCTTTCGGGGACTTAGACAACGTTTCCAAGCGATACGATCAGAATACTTTATACTAACATACTGTAGGTAATAAAGCTACTGACACTAGGAGCTAAATCTGCCTCAGTCACTGACTGCATCTCGAGAACCTTGCCAGTATATCATCGACAACGGTTGGTCCTAAGTAAATCCAGGCTAAGGTTACGGCCAGCAGAGAAGCTCGAGCTTAGATAAACACGATTGTGTCCACGTTTCTTTTTTGGTACAGTCGATTGCTCTAACATAGATGGCTTGCTCTTGTTTAGTCACAAGTTTGACTTCTTGCAGGCTTGACCGACCAAGACAAGGCGGAGAGGAAATCGACTTTGAAGTTACTTCCTGGTAGCTTGAGCAGCTTACCCGGGAGACACCGCTTGTCAGCAACAAGCTAATATCGCAACGTCAGAGTTCTGCTACAGAAGTCCGTCCTTTGGATTGAGCACATATTCTAATAGTTGGCAAGATCGTTACGGACTGTCACAAGCTTAATGTAACGATACGGATTTCAAACAACTCTGTCGTCGTCAAATTCAGTACACAGTTGAAATAACGTTTAGTGCCTTGCTAAGAGCCGGCACTGTGTGGGCATGATGCAGGTCTGTCGTTGATCAGGGGGCACGTCTCCACCCCTGACCATATGGCTCAGCCTTACCACAGACCCTCCCGCCCTTCGCACCCAATACCAACAGCTAAAAACCACTTGGTGTACGTGCCCCTTGCGGTTGGAAATAGGTACGAAAGGGCGTATAGATCTTCAGGGTTTTCACCTCTCGGCTAAAGTCGCTGAGCCTGAACTTTACTAGCAAGAAGGATGGCTTACTGTGCACACGGTTATACTATTTATTCCCAAATGCTTCTGCCAGATTCTTTCTGCCTCCTCAG